>VXBC01005611.1:0-18159 GCA_013399945.1 Ploceus nigricollis | reverse complement strand
TTCTAAGAATCCCTACACACCCAGTTTATTACATATATATCAAAAGCGCATGAATTACACCCATATATAACACTGAGAAATCATTCATTGTTGTGAATTTAACAAGAAACTTTAAACCATTCTCAGAGGAAACAATCTGGCTCTTCTTATTAAACCAAGATTTATTTCTCCTCTTAAGGTAAAACAGTATCACTGGAATAACCCCTAGACAGAGAACTGTGGACATTTCTGTGTACTATGCAAACAGACACATGCCTAGAACTGGCCTTCGTTGACAGGGAAAAGATGAGGAAAAGAGGAAGAACGTCAAACAATATTCCTACTTTTCAATAAAAGAGATTTTATTGTTGTCTTGAAACTTCGAAGTTATTAGCTGATTTTGACGAGCCCAAAAAAATCACATTCTAAATGGCCATTTCAGTTCCTTGAAAGAATTTATCTATCAACCACTTAGCTGATTTTTTTTAGCTACATCTGATAGTGGCTCTAAATAATCCTAGTAGTCAACACAGGGACTATGACCACTAATCCTTAGCAAATCACACCCTAATCTCTTTTAAAACCAGCTCTAAGATAAATTCCAGTTAACTCAGTGAGAAGTGGCCAGTACATCCAAATTCAGCCCTGATACAGGCTTCTTTAGAGCCTCCTTACACACATTTATGAGCACTTATAGGTGTCTCAGACTTCAGTGAAAGCTGTGTTTGACCTGTTTTAACAGAAAAACAAGTGAGTGAGGGTCTGACTGATGCAAAGTGAGAAAACATTAGCAAATACTCTACCTGCATTTGCCTATCAGCAACTTTCATAAGGAATTCAATCTGGCATGAATGGTCTTTTGTTCACTAGAGAGATTGCTGGTTTCTCAGCTTCTAAAGACTATCTGACTTTCTTTTAGGGGAACTGACTTTAGAAGAGTTTATCAATGGTGTGGAAAAAGACGAGGACCTAATGGAATTAATTACGAAAAGTTTTGACCTTTCCAACGTACTCAAAGTCATACAGAACGGCAGGAGAAACAGCGTCTGAAGGACCCAGTCATGGAGGTGGTCTCTGTCTCATCATTTCAAGGAAGATAATATTTGATATATTCAGAGAACCTGATGCTGTCAAAGCCTGCCCGGGCAATAATGAGCAGCCTTCTCCAGGAGTAACAATTTTCAATCTTTCTATATCTCCTTTCATTTTCTTTATTCTTTCCCTTGCTAATGACTGTGGCAGCCACAGGAAAAAAAAAAACAAACAAACTAAAAAAACCCCAACAACTTTTGCCTGCATGTAATAGAAAAGATATTTGATGCAGTAAAAGTAACTTATTTGATCTCTATGAAGATGTTGTGGTCAAACCCTGGCTAGCTGCTCACTCACTCCACTCTAGTGGGATGGGAAAAAGAATTGGGAAGAGTGAAAGTGAGATAACTTGTGGGCTGAGATAAAGACAGTTTAATATGGAAAGAAAATGTGTGCAAGCAAAGCAAGGAATTCATTCAGCATTTCCCACAGGCAGGAAGATGTTCAGCTATCTCCATGGAAAGCACGGATCCATCAAGCATAAGGGTGACTTGAGAAGACAAATGCCATCACTTTGAACATCCCCTCCCTTCCTTCTTCTCACCCAGCTTTATATGCAGAACATGACTCCACACAGTGTGGGACATCCCTGTGGTCGTTTGGGGCCAGCTGTCCTGGCTCTGTCCCCTCACAACTCCTTGTGCACTCCCAGCCCACTCGGTGGTGGGGTGGGGTGAGAGGCAGAAGAGGACTTGTCACTGTGCAAGTGCTTCTCAGCAGTAATGAAAACATCTTTGTGTTACCAATATTGTTTTGGTCACAAATCCAAAACACAGTCTCATACCAGGCACTATGAAGAAAATTACCACTATCCAAACTGAAAACAGCACGTTCTCTTCTGTTCAGACTAATCAATAAAATAATGAAAATAATGTGAACTGAAACTTTTATAGAAGACACAAAGTTACTAATTTTTTTCTTTTAATAATGTATTCTTTAACCTACTATCTAAAGTGTGGGCACAAACTTTTAGGTAGGACTGTGTTCTATCCAGATGAATTAAGAACAAAGCCTGCTTTGTATTAACCTAACATATACTCTAATCAGTACTCAAAATTGGATTAAGTTCTCTGGGAAACACTTCAGCTAGCTTAATAGTCCAAAGATGTGTATCCTCCTTAACAAGCTCTCTACTACTCTTGATTTTATTACATTTGTTAATTAAAATAATGTGATATTTTGATGTTTTTTCTAGTGCTCAGCCACTGTTCTTTTAAATTAACCTTTTATAAAAGTGTTGAAATTAAATTTTCTTGTCTTTGTGAAGCAAAATTAGAAGTTCAAAGAATAGCAAAACCCAAATCATTTTGTAAGCACTCCCAGAGATTTGTGTCCTTTGACTTCTATGTCCTCCTTTGCAAAAAAATGTTTTTACTGGGCTCTTTGCCATGATTGTATGAAACAAAAGGTAAGAGATATAGGGTCACTTGTACTTCTGCAAAACAGACAGCCTTTCCCTGACTAATTTAGGTAACTTTGCCCTGCCCAAATACCTGGGTGAAAGCTTTAAGCAATGGAGTCTTTCTGAGATTTCTACCTCCTGTGAAACTGGCTTGCAATTGTCTCTGAAGGTGGTAGCCAGGACTGCAGGGAAGGCATTTGCAGGTGGCATGATCACATATTCCTCATTTTTTTAGGAAAGCAGGCTCAAAGCACAACCTTACTTTGTAAATAACAAGACTAATTCTACGAGCTGAAATGGAATAGTATGAAATGTGTGCAGAGGGAAAACTATATTTCTTTCTCCTTCTATGGGGATTGATCCTCTCAAGTCTGTAACAAGTTTTATCAAATTACTGTATTATATCATAAGACTAAGTTCTCCTTGCTTCACAATGCCCTGCAGGAATCACACTAATACTAATTACTGTTAGAAACATCAGAATTAAGCAAAATAATTAGTGCAAGGATTGGTGCAGGTTGAACAAAGCACTTATTAAGACTTCAATACAAAATAGTTTTTCTTCCAAATTCACTTCAAATCCATGTCCATTTGCACATGAAATGTACTCCATCATCTACAATTATTATCCCAGGTTCTAGCTGATCAATGGAATATAGAAAGAATATGCAACATGCATCACTTGACATTATAAACAATTCTGACATTATAGTTCTGACATTTGAATCTTTTACATCCTTAATAAAAATAAATAAATAAAATGATGTATGAGATTGCTGGTACTTTGGATTTTAAGTTCTTGTATTTATTCATATTTGACACATAAATATGTCACTGTCAGCTTTCTCACAACCAGACTTCAGAAAGTCACTGTTCTTAGTCTGATGCTTTTGTATTTAAAGCCTATGAGGGTGGTGTCTTTCAGAACTGGCTTTACAATATTTAAAATAAAATGGTCCAATCTAAGCAGCTTGGGCGCATGGAAACAAGTTGTATTTGGGATTTTTGGTTTTAAACTAATGAAGTGATAGACTTGCAAAAATAATACACTGACTCTTTTTTTTGTAAGTGGATTTTTAAAAGAGTATTTCCAGTTAAATTTGCCTAATTTTTCTGTATAACTGTAATTATATGAAGTGAATTACCAATTCTGGGATATTTCTGTGTTGCATTATAAAACAATGTACGTAAAGAAATTCTTGGCCACATTTTGTTAGACTAAATTAGGAAGGTGCAGCTGAAATGCTCATTTTCTACACTAATTTAAAATCATTTAGCAGAAACCTGTGAATTAAGATGCAAATATCTGTGTATTTTAATGTAAACACTGTGGCACATCATTTCAAAAATTATTTTTCTACAGTAACTCCACATGTTGACGACTATACGTAAGATTCTACCCCAATTTTTTTTGGTTTTTGTAAGTTGATTAACATACATTTCCTTTGATGAGTTAAACACAATTTGATAGCAGCTGCTTGAGATAAATTCATTATGGCCATAACTTCTATCTAAACTTGTCAGCTGCCTATCAAGTGTATCAGTAAAATCAGGTGACACATGGAAAACCTGTCAAGTGTGATCCCTCCACTTAAAATCTTGTTCAGAAACATGAAGCTGCAACTCATCATTCTGGAGGCAATCTGTAGTCACAAAGGTACACTGTAAGTTGACCTGACTATCAGAATGCCAGCTGCTGGTGGAATGGACAGCAGAAAAGGAAAATGAAAGCCCAGTGTTAGTGCATGTTATGTACACACCTTAGCAAACGCTGCCGTGGTTCAGGGCATCGCTGACCTGATGATCCTTGAGCCCACAGGGTGCTTTTGCTTAGAAGCCCTGCAGGAGAGAGAAAAGGTTCTTCACCCAGAGGGTGGCTGGGCACTGGAACAGGCCCCCCAGGAAAGCAGTCACAGCACTAAGTGTGAGAGAGCTCAAGAAGTGTCTGGACAATGCTGTCAGGCACAGGGTGTGACTCTTGGGGATGGTGCTGTGCAGGGCCAGGAGCTGGACTTCATCATTGGACTACATGGATCGACCTGAAAAGTGACATCTCCTGCTTAGACCTGCACTGATTTCTGCCTTACAGCAGCCATGTGACAGAAGAGTCAGCCATTAAAGGTAACTTAGTTATTCTAAAGGTGTTGCTGAATCACTGCTTAATTTTTATTTCTACTTCCTCTGCAGTAGAATCATAGAAGTGTTTGGGTTGAAAGGGACTTTAAAAATCACCTAGTTCCAAATCCCCTGCCATGGGCAGGGAACCTTCCACTAGACCAGTTTACTGAGAGCCTCATCCAGCCTGGTCTTGAGCACCTCCAAGGATGGGGAGTCCACAACGTGCAAGAAAATTCAAGACACCTTGCTAGGCAGTTTTTACTGTGCTTAAAAACAACACTGTATTGAAACAATAACTTTTGAGTTCCTAAACCATCTGACTCCAGTTTGAAATTAAGGCCTGAATTTTTTGTCACATTTCAAGCTGCACTGCTTACAGAAACTCACGTCCTGTGCAGAATACTAGAGATGCTGAGAGAGAGGACTGGATGGGAGAGAGGACTGGATGGAGTCACAGAACACCCAAAAACAATAAAGGAAAATAAGCAGGGGAAGAAACCTTAAAAGGGAGAGGAGGTAGCAAAGATCAGGGCTCATCAAAGGAATATCATGATGTGACAATCTCTGTCCCTAAGGACATATTCTAAATGTCAAAGTAGGGAAAAGAGGAAAAGGAAGAAGAGACTGAGGCTATGGAGGGGCACATTCATGTTCTGTACTTCAGACAATACTGGACAACAAGTGCACAACAGAAACAGAAATATAGGGTACTTAATCTGAGGGTCTGTCTGAAATTTGGCTTTTCTTGCTGCCCTAATAGAACCAAAATCTTTTCTAACAATGCACTGAAGGTAAAGCTGAAAAGAGGTCAGACACATTAGCCTGCCATCTCTTTATCATCTCCTGCGCAAAGGTACAAACATAAATAGTCTTCTGAAATTTTCTAGCATTCAGAAAAAATCACATTAGCAATGTCACAAATAAAGAGTCTGAAATAGTGATAATCTGCCCAGCAGTTTCTTCTGCACTGGCACTGCACCTGATTTCTCCAGTACCAAGGGAACTAACCACTCAAGATGTCTTCTGTTTATTCACGTCAATAAAATAAAGGTACTTTTCATTGTTCCTCTCTAGATTATTTTCATTAGCTGTGCAAGTTAGTAAGGTAGCAACCGATGTGTTGGCATGGACAATTTTCCATGCAGTGGAAAACTGCTGTTTATTTAGGAAACACAGCAAATTCTTCCTCACAAGTGCCCTCTGAATGGCAATTGGCAGCTGAGTGTAAGCAACTGGCATAAAGAGAAAATGGTAGCATTTCAGATCTTCTGTCCCATGAGCCATCTAGTCACTTGCATATACATAGCTATTAGGGATGTTTTAAATATCACCGTTCCTGGGAAACTCAAAGTACATTCAGAATGATAAATGAATATGAACTTGTAGTCCATTTGTGGACCCATATAAGTCAATGATCCCATTGATTGCAAACCACAACAGAATTTTTTCAATAACATCTAAAGAATATATAAAATTCTTGATTTATTCAGACTCTTATTAACCTTTTGTGTAGCACTCATTAACCTTTTATGTATTTCAGTGGGCTACTGGTGAAGGATGTAGGGAAGGAATGAAAGAAGTGTTTTGAAAACATTTTTTAAAAACAGGTGATGTATTAGAATCATGATAATTTTCCTTTTAAAAACCAATGAAATATCAATGAAAAGGGTTGACACACTTTTGAGGGTTAGTTTTTGAGACTAAACTCCCATCAGGCTTCAGGAACAGCTTTTCATTCTTACCATCCATTCACATGACCCTTCCATTTTTGTTCCCAAAGCAATAAAAATTATGTGGGGTTTTTTTTCTTTTTTTTTTTTTAATACTTGCAGCATACCTCTGGCATTTAGATTTAATGGTTCTGGGCAATACTGGAAGAGTTTGCACTTTTTCTTCTCTTTTTTATTTAAATTACAAATACTTGACAAATTGCTTCTATCCTGGAAGATTTCAAACCCCTCAGATTTAAAATACAGCTCACTATTAAAAAGCTGCTAACAGAAGAAAAAGTTGAACATTTCCAATTACACATGTTTTTATTGTTCTTATTATACTAACAGTGCTCATATCAAAAAGAATCTTTTTTCCCTTGTCCTCATTTATTTTCTAATTAGGTCCATCTTCCCTTTCATATGCTGTTCACCAGCTCAGCCTCTAATGGCCATGTCAATTAGCAATCAGATTCTAGGGAAGAATATAATAATTTAGTAATTTTCTAAGTCATGAAAAAATACACAAAAATACACACCAAAAAATCCAAGCTTTTTAACAATCAGTCCATTTTTTTCATTATTTAAGATGGTGAGATTAAGTTGTGTCAACTTGTAACTAGTACACAAGTTAACAAGTACACAAGTTAGGAACTGCTTTTTCTTAGATCATCAGTGGAAAGAGGAAGTTCTTGTGGTGGCAGGTCAGCACATGAGACCCACCATCCTAAGAAGCTTAATTATTAAAAAAAAAAAAACAAGCAAAATAAATGCATAGTCTTGTTCCCCAAAAAGGGAAGCTCTCAGAAATATGTGTTCTATCTGCCAGGGTAAATGCCTCTGGAGGACACAATTATAAATCTTAATTTGCTATTTTCTGGTGGTTTTGATTGTTGTAGAAAGCACATTTGTGCCCATTCAGATTCAGGATGTTTTCTGCTGTCCCCTTCACAGCCTCCTCTCTAGAAAAGTGCCAAATGCTGCCACATCCTTGGAGAGAAGCCAAATGTGCACAATAAGGCAAGAACCAGTTGCCAGGACTAAAGGGAAGTGCTAATCAATGGTCTTAAAACAGACAAAAGGAGGGTGGAGCTGCAAGAAATTACCTTCCTGCAGGTATAAAAGTTAGAGGGTAACAGTCCAACAAATCACACAGTCATGGAATGGCTTGGATTGGAAGGGACCTCAAAGATCATCTACTTACAGCCCCTGTGCCACGGGCAGGGACACCTCCCACCAGACCAGGTTGCACATAGCCCCACCCAACCCAGCGCTGAACACTTCCTGGGATGGGGCGTTCACAGCTTCTCTGGACATGTTCCAGAATCTCACCACCCCACAGAAAAAAATTTCTTCCTAATATCCAATCTAAATCTGCCCTCTTTCAGTGTGAAGCTGCTCCCTCTTTTCCTATCACTACCTGCCCTTGTAAAAAGTCTCTCTCCATCTTCTTGTAGGCAGCCTTTGGGTAGTGGAAGGCTGCAATTAAGCCTTCTCTTCTCTAGGCTGAACAATCCCAATTCCCTCAGCCTTTCCTCTGGAAGATGGGATCCATCCCTTTAATTATCTTGATGACTCTCTGCTGGACTCACTGATTGTTCACGTCTTTTTTCCCATTCTCAGTATTTTGGTCTGCTTGTTGCTGATGTGGGATTTTTCCCTCTCCAAATTCTTCCTGCTTTCTTCTATTTGTCCAAAGTACTACTGTAAGATCAAGAGAGAGGGAAACTGAGCCTGAGAACAAGCAGGAGGGGACAGATAAAAATGGCTTTTCGACATCTGGGGAGTAGCTTTGTGATAGAGAAAACTTTTTACTTACATATGTGCTACTCGTGCTGCTTGGTTTAATTTCTTTCATTTCTGCTTTGCATTAACATTCAAGGCACACTGAGAAGAAGAATCTTCCATTTTACTGAAGAGATATAATCAAGCATCCTTTCCTATATATCTAAAACAGAGACATCTGGAAATGAGAGCCATGGTGCAAGGAGGCCTTGTGACACTATTCTCATGACAAGGCTCTACTAATCACTGAGAAACGTTTCACATGTTGTGGTAATTTGCAGTAAAAACTGCCACAGATGGTGTTAGTTAACTTCTGTGGAGTTTGTGAGATTAGTATTTGGCTACAAGTCTGCCTTCACATGTTTCTGTGATACTGAAAAGAGCGCAGAGATGGAGCAGCCCAAATAAGCAAAATTTTTCTTAAAGGAGATTTTGTTGAGACTCAGTATCACTACAACCTCAACTGTAATCTAGGGACCAGATAACAGTGAGCTGTACAAATCCAGTTCTAACTTCCCCTCTATAAATAATTCTACTATATATCTGTAAATGATTCCTGATCAGCTGTTGTTTCTCCACACGCTGCTAATCCATGTAATCCTTTAAAACACACACACAAAAGGTACAACCCCTTCACTAGCAGCTCCTTGCTGAGATGGTCTTACCCCCTACTTCACAGTATAGGTCTGTTTTGACCTTACCAGACATCCTCTAATCACAGAGGAATGTCTAAGCAAATAAATGTTAACCTCATGTAACATAAGAGTAAGGCAGGAAAAGCAATACTTTTGTTTTCTTTCTGAATTATTTGATTTAATTGTGCCAAAAAGCAAAATGAATCTTTAACTGAGTTAAGTTACAGGGAGCACAACATTCATCTTGTCAAAGCAGCACAATAAAGAGACACGCAGCTCAGAGTTACACAATAGGCACTAGGGATGCTGGATGATGGAAGGACCACGGTGTAACAGTGTAGACTGGGAACATGTCCTCAAATGGGGCATTTCCAAGCACAGGTTCCATTAGGAAGCACTGTACTGGCTTGTGTAGAGAGTGTACAGCTGGAGCTAGGGGTACTGTACTGTAATCCAGGAGTGTGAGATGCAGGATTGGATAAGTGAATGTAGGCAAGGTGCCTCAGGACACCACAGCTCTGCAGAGCCCTGTGCTCTGGACTTGCTACTTTGACTGTTTCCTTCCCAGATAAATCATAAGAAGAATTAGTTTATATCTTCTTGTTGGTTTTGTGTCGCTTATTGGTATTTTCTCAAGTAGGAAGATGCTGTTCCTTCTTCTTGCCTTGAGAAAAGAGCCTACATGCATCCACACTGTGTGCATCTGTTGATGGTTCAAGATTTTCAAGGCTTTCCCTGTTCCTCTTGACCTTGCTCCTAACTGTATCTACCTGCACCCAAGCCACCCCCACCAATGCACCACACGTTTTTATTTTCTACCTAGCACTTGCTGCCAGGTCTTTTAACCCTTTTGATTTTTTTTTTGCACCCCAATTTTTCAGCCACCTTCACACAGACACTATCTTAATTTTAAAGCATTCTTCATGTATGAAATTTCTTTCCACTTTCTTGAAGAGATCTCACAGAAGGCAACTGAACGGTGGGGACAGAAAGAGGAAGGACAGAAATTCAGAACTCCAGGTACCAATGCAACTGTCCTTTGCATCTCAGAAGTGACAGGCCAGGCAAAGAAACTTGAAGCCAATGAGCCCAGACAGGTTTAGCTCCTCATTTTGCAGTTCACAGTCATCAGGAGTCAGAGACAATCAGGACACGTCTGTAAAGCTATGCCACCCACCGACCCTGTGGCCATAAATTCCTACAAGCTTTGCAAAGGGGGAAGGATTCACAGCACACCCTTTTTTGGGCAGGAAATAAATCAATTTTACAACACATGGGTGTACATATCACATAACTCTGACTTAGCCAGGTACCTGCTATCCAAAAATACCTGAGAACACCGCAGCATGTTTGAAGACTTCCTGGTGTGTAGAGAAGGTGCCCATGCCCTGTGTAACCCTATCATCCCTGCTAATGCTGCAGTCTCAGTTATTGGAAGCCACTGAGATTCTGCTGCCCTGGCTACATTCACATCTCCCGTTGCAGGACAGACCCAGCAACACCTGACTTACATAAAGATTGCCACAGATGTAAGGGAAGCAGAGGATTGAAAGGGGAAGGGAAATAGTAGCTAAGACATAGCTCTTATTTTGGTTTTGTTCTCCACAGCAGTGAGCTTAGCTTAGAAAAGTGTAAGTCTTCACAACCAGAGCCCAGAAAAACAATTTCCTGTTTTCTCCTGGCAAACACTTCTTCTGCTCTTTAACCCCACAGAGCCTCTATAACCAGACACTGCCACAGCACTTGTGCCACTCTGAACACAGCCTTTCACTCCCTGCACACAGTAGTTCTCTCAGCCAAATGTAAATGTTTATGAGCAGTTTTCTAATTAAGATATAATGAAAACAATCTTTTCTAGCTAAGGAATCATTGGAGTTTCATCTGATTTGAGGGACCAGGCATATGTTGTTCAATCATGAAGACTGCATATTTATTCTGACCACTTCAAATGTACCTTGTGGGCTAACACTGGCTTGCCCAGCCCTTTGTTAAACAATTGCAAATGAGAAACATGCATGAAATCACAGCTTGTTTGTGCGTAATTTGTACACTTGGTGCAGAATGCACTGTGTATAAATCTCAGCTAAATCACTTGCAACTAATAATTCCACCGTTCAGTACAGATGCTAGGCATTGGAAGCTTACAGAACATTATGGAAATGTATCTTCCATCCTCAGAAGATGGGAGAATTTTAATTCCTGGCACTGAAGGCAGGCTTGAATGAGAATATGATTAAACTTTTGTAACTGCTCAATGTTTTCTTGGCTCAATCAATATTCTTTTCAATAAGCCCTTGGCCTGTTCTGGAAACACAGCCAATATTTGTTGTTCAGTAAATGGGGTTTTATTCTTCATTCCCACTGATCTGATCAACAGAATGACATTGATCACAATGAGTACCATGTTCAAACATTTTAAAACAATTTAATCGGCTCATGCAGGACAGAGGTTAGGAAGCAGTGATGATTACAGCACATCTTTTAGTGGTCTCTGTTACAGATGAATGTGCTTTTATATCACCTCCAATGTACCCAACTGCAATCATCCATTTGTGCAAGCTGGCAGGAACGAATGGGGTCACATGCAGTGGTTGCTTCCTTTCCTTCAAAGGCAGATTGAAAGGGACACGACAAGCAGCCGTGCGTGCCTCAGGAGGGCCAGCATCCAGAGGGGAGATCCTGAGCCTCCCATACTGAAGTGCGTGGGAGCACCCAGGGGAATTGGCTATGATTAGTTGGATGTTAATACTGTCAAGCAGGGGGATGCTAGACCAGAATTCAGGGTGGGCTTACAGCCTATTCACCGATGTGCTAACAGCATGTGCACAACCCTCGGCAAATCACTTAACTCAGTGTCTTGGGTTTTCTGTCTGTCAAGGCAAGGTTAATAATTCTTGCCATGTTTTGTGAAGCAGTTTGATACCTATGCAAGAGAGGCATGATGTGACTGTTGAGTTGTGGCATTTGTTCAGCACATTGATGACACTCAGTTCTTTGCCCACCCAAGCAGGAGCTAGAGAGCTACTTCTACAAAATGCCAGAGAGAGTGAAGAGTTTGGAGCAAAAGTCAATCCAGAGAGTTTCAACAGATGCTGAAAACTGAGAACAGTGGTGAATAGTGAAAGGGACAAGAATCACTCATTCCTTTTCAAGGAAATTCTCATCCTTTGCTTCAATGGTAATACAATTCTATTAGATCAGACTTCTGAGCTTTGTTTCCCTGAGTCTTAAATGATTAAAAATTACTTTTGTTCTCACTTCTGCATTCCCACATGTGATGGAAAAAGGATTCACCATTTCTTGGTGATTGTTGTCCTAGTAATTGCTTATTCCTCTATCCACAAACAGAATGGTTGAACTTGGGACCTGTCTTTACAAATGAGCTGGCAGTCAGACATATTTCAGTGATCGGAAGGCTTCAGAAATAACCAGGTTATATAGCAGAAATAACCTGCTGTACATTGAGTCCTGCCAGCAGCCAAGCATCCACACACACCCCAGGACAGGCGAGAGAACAGGAAGAGAAAATGTAAGAAAACTGAGGAGTCAAGGTAAAGACACTTAAGTAAGTGACAGAAGGAGGAAAACAATCCTATGAGAACTAAGTGATGCAAAAGCCATGACTCACTATTTCCCATAAGAGAAGTCTCCAAGTAATGGCCAACCTGAAAGAAAAAAAACCTCTCATCTTCTTCCTCTACCCCAGGTTTTATTGCTGAGCATAACGTTGTTTATGGAACATCCTTTGCTCAATTCAGGTTCAGGTGTCTTATTTGGTCTCCTCCTAACTTCTTGCACTGGTCCAGCCTACTCATACTCACTGGAGAGGGGGAAGAGCAGCACAGTGGGGAAAATAAAGGGCTGTTATGAAGAGTTAGCTTCATCCCGGCCAGATCCAGTAGGTCAGAACCCAAAAAATGAAAATACTGAAGTCCCATTCTGGCAGAGGAATGATTAGACTGGAACTAATAAAATTACTCCCAAACAAAATTACACATGCTCTTGACAACTGGGGGTAGTACAAAGCCTTCAGAAAACAAGGGATCCAGTAAGTGCAGCCTTAGAGCCTGCTCCAAATGTACTTCCAGCAAGACTGCACACAATTTTCAGAAATAGGGAAATTATAGAAATAATGTTATTCATCCCAGGACTGTGTTTGGAAGCTCAGTGACATTTTTGACTTGACAAGTAAGATTTTTGATGCCTTCCTGATGAATAAGTGTGGTTGTTGGGTTTTTTTTTTTTGTTTTGTTTTCTTTTCTTTAATGCTCTATATAAAGCAGAGTTATGGAGTGCTTGGGTGTGTTTAATTATGATAAGGTTTGGAAACATTTGTCTGTGTAACAGGCACTCATGCAGGGACTGCCTCATGTGGAAAAACTAATTTATGACTTTGGGTGGAGTTGTAAGTAAGGAGGAGTAAAATAGCACTTTCCCTCCCACCTCTCGGAGAGCAGGGAAGGCAAGGCTCCTTTGCAGAGGGAATGACAGAAAGTGCCTGCAGCAGAACCTGGCCTGTGCTGACTCTTTTACTGTGGAGTTTTCCTGGGATGCTCACACTTCCCTTCTCCACAGCTCTCCTGCATGCCTACAACTACTCCCCCCTCCACTCTCCTCAGTGGTTTTTTTTACAGTCTCTGAATTTCTAATTATATTCACTGGCTTGACACAAGCTGAGCTGTGCAAGGCTTTCTGGAAAAGAGCAGTTATTTTATGCTTTCATACTCCCTTGTACAAAGAGAGAGAGCAGCTTGCAATCCCAAAGAAATATACTGAAGAGAGAGGAGTTTGTCATTTCAATAGTCAATGTGATGTTTTGGCTGTATCTGAAGATCAACATTTACAGAAAATAGATGTGTAAATTGCCTTTTATATGGTTCTTCAGAGGTTGCTTTCAGAAAATTATTCATTATTCCAGATGCCTAAGTAGTCAAGGATACTGACTGACTGGAAAGAGTTCAGAGCAGAATAGTAAAAATGATCATTTAGTGCAGATGTTTTGATTTATTTTTTTAAAAAAAGTGATAAATGGATTAACGGGATAAAATACAGCTTGAGGCCAGACTAAATGATGAGCTGGGGAGGACACAGGCCTCTCCAAATATGAATAAACACCATGAATAAAACAATAACACATAGCAGCAAACCATAGAGTAAACAATGGCACACCCAACTAAGAGCCACAAATTATTCTTCTACAAAGGATAGCTGAAGTTAAATCTTCTGTCATACATTTCTGCACAGACCTACTCAACAGGAAGGCAGAAGATGTAGACCTTGGACAGAACAGAGGATGAGCTTCTGGCATTATACAGCACCAAAGAAGTTTTCTTCTTGAGATGTCTGTTTCTATATCATACTAATACATTCTCTTTTCTAGCAAAAAATGGCACAATGTTTGCTGTTAACTTATTACTATGTAAACAGTGAACATTGTGCCACTTTCTTTAGTGTGTCAACAGTTTGATCCACAATCTTGCTTTGCAGTCGACACAAATTCACCCAAGCATTAGCTAATCTTTGTTGACTTTGTGGTTCTTAAGGTCATGCAGATTAAAATTTTTTGGTTACACCTTATCAAATGTACCAGTTACTGCTGGTTTAGGACAGTTTCCATGCACAGCTGCTGAATGTCAATCTCATTTTCTCGTACGGGTGGTAGAAGAAATTTTCTGCACTTGAGTGCTCCTGTCACTCTACTGAATTGTACCATGAATTCAAAACAGACAAAAGTAACTTCTGGATAAAACTGAAATAACTGGATCACACTCTTGTTTTCCTAGGTTGATGATTACCTCAAATATAAAATAAGTCAAGGGTTACTTCTATTATTTAGGCTGTGAAGTGAGTGAGTCCTAAGCTAGGAAATGTCAGAGGAAAGTAATTAATCTCATCTTGTGTGGGCACTGTATTTCAACCTTAAGTTATCAAAGCACTGCAAGGGGACACAGAACACCACCATGAAGGAAGGCCATGACGACCCTAAACCTGCCAGTGAAAAAAGAGAGATATTCTGATGCTTCTTTTTTCCCCACAAGTGACTTAATGATGCTTTTTTTCCCATATGATTAGCACTTTGAAAATTGGTAGTATTGAATAGTTAGTTACCTGTTATTTCCTTTTATCTTTCTCTAAGTGGGGCTCCAGGTCTCATTCTCTGCCCATCATGTAAAGCTGGCCCTGAGTATGTATGGAATTACTTGTCTACTAATAAAATTCCTACTACTATTCCAAACTATCCTGATATTTGACCATGTTGGAAGTATCACAGAAAATACATTTCATCTATTCAAGGCAGTGAAATTAGTAGTATATTTTACCAATGAGAAAGGAAAGATTATAGGCACTTGCTTCAAACTACTGAGTGCTCATCAATTTTGTCAATCTGTGATACAGAGATTCTAATTTATTCAGGGTAGTTATACTTTTTTCCTCCTTTTCTTTTTAATCTTAGGAAGTTTATACAAGCTTTGATATATTCAATGCATGGCTTCCATCAAAGTGAATATAAAGACAAAGTATTGAGAGCTTCTGCAAATCTACTCCCGGGTGTGTATCAAGAAAATAAAGAACACAGAATTAGCTGCTCCTCAGTGAGATTCTGTTTTTTTTAAGATTATTTGTCCTGCAGTCATCCTGTTGGAAATACAGTGACAAATGTAGGAGTGGAACCTGTTATGTCACCTTGGAATTACCAAACTCATCTTGTCCTGCAAGCTGAAATCAACAGTTCAGTACTCTTTTAGCTAGCTTGCTCAGCACACACATGTGATTTAACCACTGAGAGCAGCATTTCATGCAGTGCTGGCAGAAAAATCATACCCTCAAAAATGGTAAGGCCTTAATGAAGAACCAGAAAAAGGGTAAGACCTGCCAGAAACAGGGTAAGACCTTCGTGCAGATCTTGTCATCTGCGAAAACTTAAAGATCATACTAGTAAAAATGTTTAAATGTGGATCAAAGATGTATTTTTCTGAAGTCCTACCATTTAAAAAATAAAATTTAATACAACTGAATAATAAAGTTGTATTAAGTAAATAAGTAATAATAAGTAATAAATAATAAGTAAATACAGATCAGCTTTTTAAAATAAGGGATTACAAAAAATGCATGTCTTTACATTACCAAAATAGCAAATGTTTTTGTAATGGGAGGTTCCAGGGACTTTGATGTGCTGATGGTACTTTAATTTTAAAAAATCTTTATTTATAGAAAACCAATGATTACTTGAAGAATATTGGGAAGGAACGGAATGGTGAGCAGGTAACGCTTTGGCTTTATCAGTTCTACTCCGGCCCAGAGGCCTGCAGCCTTAGGGGACTAGCTGGAGAGGGACGGGGGAGGGCGTGACCGCCGGCCACTGAACACCAAATTCCCCAGCCCCGACCCCTCAGGCCGTCTGTGCCGAATCCGACAGAGACACCACGCTCTGTAAATCTCTGCCAGGAGCTGCCCAGGCCGGAGAGCGCCCCGAGGCGCCTCCTCCTCCTGCGGCGGCGCCTCCTGCCAGTGGGCCGCGGGCATTGTGCCCAGGCAGCGCCGTGCGCCGCAGCCAATGGGAGCCCGCGGCCGGCCGCTGCCGCCGGCCCCGCAGCCAATGGGAGCCCGCGGCCAGCCGATGTTGACAGGTGGAAGAGCGCCCCGCGTCCCACCTGGCTTGGCGCCCAAAGCCAGGACTTGGAGGCGGGGTGATCGGGCACTCAGCAGCGCCAGCAACCAATCAGAATACAAAGCCCGTCCACCGCGGACTCCCATTGGTTATAGGCCAGACCCTATTTGAGCAACAACCAATCGGAGGCGGCGAGGGGGCGGCGCGCGCGGTTTGAATTGGGGCGGAAGCGGCCGGCCGCGGTGTGCAGAGCGGGGGCAGCCGGAGCCGTCCCTCGTCATGGAGAGCGATGCGGCGGTGCAGGAGGGGCTGCGGCGCAGCAACGCCCGCTTCATGGCATCCATGAACCGTATCCTGGAGCTGGTGAGCTTTGGGACCGGGGTAGCCGCGGGTTCCGGGCGCCGTCCTGAGGCGGGCGGGGAAGCGGGGACTGAGAGCAGCCGTGCTGTCTGTGCTGGGCCGCGCTCTCCCGTGCCTTGGCAGGAGCGGGCTGGCAAGAGCAGCTCCCGGAATAGAGCCGCAAAACGGACACCTGGGTCTGCCCGTGTTGGATACGCGACTTAGTCACAAGTGCGAGCTGACTTCATAGTGTCCTTAACCCGATTAGCTTGTGTTAGACGGGGGGTTTTCAGTGAAGCTGCAGAAAGTGGGGGACTCCCTCCGTGAATCCTTCTCCCTTGGGAGCCGTTCTGTGTTTAAGGTGTGGGGATGCTCCTCCTCCGTGCACAGACACGCGCGTTTATCCCGGGACGCGGGTTTCCCGTTGGGGAGATGTTTTGTGCCGCCGCCGGGCTAAATCTGGCTCTAGAAGGATTTTCTCGGCTAGTGGCACATCGGATATTTCTACATGTCATGAGCTGCTGGTCTTAGCTCGGGGCTGCTTTTCGTTTCTACAGCAGACGTTTCGGTGAAACTCTCAGAGAGCGACTTAACTGCATTTTAAAGCTCTCTGGAGCCCGGTTTTGGCACTGGCTGGCTTATGCCTTAGGTTGAATGGCTTGCACACATGCTTAAAATACACCGGTTTCCTCTAGGAGTTAATATTTCCAGATTGCTGACTTCTAGCTTTAGCCAATAAAACAACATACTGATATCTTCATGTTTAGGATAAAATAAAAAAATGTCCTAAAAACAATACGTAAAACAGACATTAAATATATTACTTTGATAATTTGTTCTAATATTTAATGCTTCTTTTTATTTAGTATAATCAACCTTTTGAAGATGACATACTTGTTTCCATGGATACTCTCACTTACGATACACCTGACGGTAAGATCTCCTTAAAGCTGCAATGCTTACATACTCCACATGTGGACTTAGTAAAGCATACACGTGTTGGCAGCTACAGAATATTTAAGTGTGAGAGATACTGAATTTTGTTCACTAAGGTATGACATTTCATACGTAGACTTTAGTATAATACCAAGAGTTTACTCCTATGTGCACTTTTAGTCTATTGCATGCCCCATTTTAGACAAGACAATGGTTATTAGCAAAGTTCAGGATAAAAAATGGGTAATGTTTGGATGACTTGAAGGAAGACTCAAAATGGAAAAGGCTGTGAGGAAGCAAAGGAATGGAGACATTAGCAGGAGTTGATCTGCATGAATGCGTTGTGTATTTTCACCTCCACTTACTATACTGAATACTGCTCTGATAAATTTCTGCTATGCCAAACATCAGGGTGGAGTAGGTAGACAGTCTCTTTAAGTTTTCATTGAATGTTCCCGTGTGGTTAGCATAAATCTAAACCATGTGGGCAAATGACAACATTCATCCAGTTTTTCATTGAAATGGTTGATCGGAGTTCTGCAATATTGAAGGGTG
>VXBC01005608.1:1449-42991 GCA_013399945.1 Ploceus nigricollis | reverse complement strand
TTTTTTTTTGGGGTTTTTTTTTTTTTTTTTTTTTGTTTTTATATTTTTGATGATTTTGAAGGTTAACATATTTTAATCTGGTCTGGAATTTATTATATATTTGCTTAGTTGTTATTGTTTACAGTGAGAATGTCTTTTTTTAAAGTCATGAGAAATTTTTTTCACTCATATGCTAGTGATGCCAAAGTGTTGTGACCCCCGTGTTTGTGCAAGGTGTCATTACTATTCAATCTCCCTCCCCAGGTAACAAACTTCAGTCTTATTCAAAGTCAGTCTGTGTGAGAAAAAGTTGTTTCATATTAAAAAATTGAGAGTTTTTCAGTGAGAGTGCTAATTTTGAGCAGGGACTAGAAGTTGCAGCTCTACTTTGAAAGATTATTTCTTTTTCAGAAAGGGAAAATAGACATTTCTTTTAAAATTTGTTAATGCAAAGATACAAAACTTCCTTTCTCTTTTGGTACATGTGGTAGCTTCAGACACAGACTTAGAATAAGGAAAGCTGTCAGTTTTATTCTCAGTGTATCTTATTAGACATAGGCAGATTGAAAGAAAGAGAGCAACTCAATTTGAATAAAAAGCGAAGAAAGAAGGCTGCCCTGGTAAGCCTAAGAAAATTACTAGGAACCTAGGAACTCCAGGGAGAAAGACAATCAAAAGGAATGGATAACACCTGACAACAGTGGGAAAAGTGGCCTGAGTTGAGGCTAGAAGGAAAGGAAGCAGGGAAGGAGATTTCACCAAGCTGTCTATACAAGTTTTGGTACCAGACCAACTCTGGCTGGTACCCCTTTCCTAAAATAATTCCTTACAGAAGCAATAAAATGCAGAGAAAGCAGACTGAAATAAGATATATAAGTTCTTGCATCTAATTCTACTAAAAAAGTGAAGGAGACTTAGGCAGAAGACATTGTATCCAGGCTTCTGCAATCCTGTGATTCCAAGCAAATTACTACATCTCTACTGTAGAGATGGATTTGAGACTAATTGGGAATAATGAAGAAACAATTGCAAAATCCAATTAAAAATATCCCTCTTTCATCCACTCCATGCTACAAATGACGTGCTAAGGTTTGTTTT
Organism: Ploceus nigricollis; assembly: GCA_013399945.1. Lineage (NCBI taxonomy): Eukaryota > Metazoa > Chordata > Aves > Passeriformes > Ploceidae > Ploceus > Ploceus nigricollis. The sequence continues at coordinate 41,914 of VXBC01005608.1, read as the reverse complement.
GTTTGTGGTATCCCCTAACTTGTGCTACCTAGCATCTAACAGCCCTATTAAGAGCTGACTCAAAGAAGCAACAAACAATAACTCTGTGTCTGTACATTTGCTGGTAAAGGAATCAGCAAAGGGGAATGTACTTAAAAGATTAAGGGGGAGGCAGATACTCTATGCAGGAATAATAAAAAGTCACATGCTTGCAGGCTGTCAGTACACGTTCCAGTGAGAGACTGGGCTTTCTCCATGTCACTGACTTCAACCTCAACTTGTCGCCACATTCAAAGGTGAAAATGTTGTCAGCAGATTCAGTGTAGATTCACCTGGGCAGCAACACTGAATCTGTTAGGGAAGGGAAGGAAGAAATATTAAAAAACTCAATCTGTCACGTCTAGGTTTTTTATTAAATCTCTCATTTACAACACCAATGTTTACTTTCTCCAGATTTATAGAATCATACACTCATAAAAACACTAAGGCTGGAAAAGGTCGAGTCCAACCATTAACCCAGCACCTCCATGGTCACCACAACATCACATCCCCAAATGCCACATCCACATTCCTTTTGAACATTTCCAGGGATGCGATTTCACCACGTACCCAAGCAACCTATTGAATGCCTGACCACTCTTTCAGTGCAGAAATAATTTCCAATATCCAATGAACATCTTTCCTAGTGCAACTTGAGGGCATTTTTCCTTGTTCTGTCTCCTTTCAGGTAGGCATAGCGAATGACAAGGTGTCCCCTGAGACTTTTGTCCAGGCTTAACAACCCCATTTTCCCTAACTGGTCCTCAACACACTTGTGTTCCAGACCCTTCACCAGCTCTGCTGCCCTTCTCTGGACACGGTCCAGCACCTCAATATTCCCTTGCAATGAGGGGGGCAGAACTGAACACAGAAATCAAGATGTAACCTCACCAATACTGACCACACCATTTCTGATAGAGGCCAGGATACCATTGGCCTTCTTGGCCACCTGGTAGCCAGCACACCTAAAGACAAGGCATATGATTTTGTCTTCCTTTTCATCTTCTGAAAATATTTGATATCATTGTGTGATATGGTGTTTTGGAAAAGAAAAAAAAAAGCCCTGAAGATGCTCCATATCCTAAAGTCATATGAGAGTATAATCCACTCTCTAGAAATAAAATATGTCCCTAGAAAGTATATTTTAAAGTGCAAAATGTACAATCCTTCTTTTCATCTTAAGTGAACTATCAGATTTCAGTATTCATAATTATTTTCTTATTTCACTTATTTCAGATTTATTTCAGATTTGAAATAAAATCTTACTTTTGCCTATTTTATGTTTGTTCTTGCAAGCCTTTAATTTCTATCCTTTCTACTTTCTAATGTCAAAGAGTTCCCCAGCACATAAGTAGCAATCTGTGGTACTAGTGTATGCCATACAAGTACCAAAACCTTTATTGTTTTAAAATTATTTTGGTCCAAATCTGGTACTTTTTTCTGTAGTCTTGTCTGAAAATTTAAAAAATGTAATCAGTACAGTCAATTCAAGAATCTGGAACTGCAGCAGCTATGGAGATTTGCTTCAATGTTTCTGTTCTGGCATCTCATTTTTTTCTAGACTGGCAAGTCTTCACCTCTGTCTTTCATTTTTCTTCATGTATCAGCTTTCTAGGTTAATGTTGTACTCCAGTTTACACATGATTTTCCTTAAACAAGATGACACAAACCCACCCTCAGAAGTTACAGTCACATTGCACAGCACCAGGGAAGCCTTACTGCCTCAGGGCCAGCAGCGCAGCTCTGTGAACCCGAGACAGGCTGCTGTTGGCAAGCCCATCTCAGTTTTTCCATGTTTCTTTCCATGAGATGCAGATACCATTAATTCTCATCCCTAAGCTATTTAATAAATAAATAGGCAATCTTTAATTCTAGAGGCTGGACCAGCATACCCTGTACTTTACCATTACAAGTTTGACAGGTGCTGTTTTCTGCTACAAGAGCTTGATGGTGTATCTATCAGTCTGTCATTTGTATAGCTTGAAGGAAAAGGTAGTGTTTGTAACATGTTTATAGTTTCAACAAATGTTGCATGAACTCAGCCAGCAACTGAGCCAGAGTGTGGACTGGAACACTTTTCAAAAACATTGTAAACCACTGTAATTGTCAACTCTAAACAGAAAAGAAGCATCAAGAGCCCTGATGGGCTTTTTTCATCTTCTAATGCATTTAAGGAAATACAGAAAACTGATGTAAGTCAGAAACACGGGTAGGAATGGGTACCCAAAGCACAGAAAAGCTTCTTGGGTACAGAAGCTTTTTGATATGTAGGACTGATGTTTCTCCAGAAGCTTGACTTCTTTAAGCCATTTTTTTTGTAAGCAAAAATGGATGCACCCATGACATTCTTCCTGTGGTTTATCGGCATAAAGTTTTCTGGTGAATCTTTTAGTCCTTAAATATATATTGACAGTCTTTGACACTAGTCTTCCCTTATTTTGATGCACTACTCAGGAATTGTTGGCTGCTCACCACAGCTCCTCAGCCAGCTCCTTAGTTCAGCTCCTGGCTGAGTTGCAACAAAAGCAGAGGGTTAAAACTTGCAAATCACTGATTAATTTCCACTCTCATCTATATCACTTTTTTCTTCACACTTTTTTTTCTTAATAAAATGCACAACAAATGACTTTTGAAATATTTTAGCTGTTTCTTTTTTAAAAACTGCAATTGCTCTTTGAGTTAAAAACTATAATTAATAGCCATGCAATATAGTTCCTTTTACTCTGCTCTGCAGAAAGAGCAAGATTTATTCAAATGATAAGACACATGCAAGTGATTCAGGTCAGTAAGAAACCTCCAAATGCACAGTTAATTTCAGCTGTTCCTACTGAGCTGTCAGTACATCTTATCCCAAATGGAAGATATTTATCCCACTGTGCTCCTGGCAGGACACATACATTCCTCAGATGCTTCATTCCTTTCTTCTTTAAAAGGCAACTGTCATCATAAATAATGAGCAACCCAAGCTCTTCTGGGAGATGGATTTTATTGACCAGGAAGGTACAGTAAAGATAAAATTATCATCTGTTTTCTTTTCAAATATTGTGTATGAAAAAAAGGAAAGTTTCCCCCCTGCAAATAAACCATGTGGACTGTCACAGTGTTGTGAAATTGTTTGGACTTGGCATGTTGGAGCAGGGTAAAACAACATTTCATTTTTCTGGTAACTTCAACATGGTTCTATTTTTGCATTATAATGCAGTTACTTTAAACTGAAAAATTAAAAAAAAAAAAAAGAAGAACCAAAACCAAAGCAACAACAACAACAAAAAAAAAACCCAAACCCAACCAAACCACAAAACAAACAAAAAAAACCCCAAACAAGTAAGAAAACATACCTGAAAGGGAAAGCTGTTATTTTGAACTGTGAGAGGTCCCAGGCTTAATAGTAGTTTTTTCGTACTGATGAATATATGAATTTTTATATTCCTGACCTTTCTATGTGTTTATCTAGTAGAAAAATCAGCACAAGTATTTACAGAGGCTAGAAACTAATAAATCTAATGTCTATTTCTAAAATATGTTTCCTTGGAATTAGTGCACATGAATGATAAGGAAATCAGCACAGTCTGGTCAAAACTAAAGGACCCACTGTTTCCACCACAAGCATCATAAACTGAATGATGAGTATTTGGGAACTTTAGATGGGACAAACTGGAAGCAAGCCCTTGAAAAAATCAGTCAGAAAATTAAATTCACCTAAGTTTCTACAGGAGGTAATGGGAGACAGAACTGAAAAATTAGGTAGCTAAAACTATCAGATAAAGCCTTCAAGGCTAATTATCAGGCAGAACATGAAGGTGTAGAGAATCTCACATATAATGCCTGTACTCAAACATGAATATTGTCAGCAACTTTTCATTTATGGATACCATTAAGAACACATTATGGCAATGTGTTTTACTTTTGAGTGTTATATGTGACATTTCAGATAAACATAACTTTGAGTTAGGAGAGGCTGTTAATTATGTTTCATCATTCTTGAATTTACAAAATTTATGTTTCATACATTATAGGGCAAAAGCAGATAATTTCATATAATTTGTTTTTCTCATTAAAAAGAATTGCGTTCATTTTCCCCTTATATTTACCTCACAAATTCTGCATTTTGACTGTTAGAATTTCTCTTGTATCACACTTTTTCACACTTAAACACAGGCATCACACATCTATCTTTCTATCTCCTCTTCTTTTACCTGTCTTGCAGTTCTAGCCTCCAGTATCTCTTATCCTTCTTCACATATCCTCCATTCCCACCAAGTGAACTGCTGTTGAAGGAACTGTTCATTTCTATCCTATTTGGATTTTCCTGGAGGGAGAAGAAAAGTGTGTGAGGAAGTACATTTCTTTCTCCTTTCTCTTGTCCCCTGGGAAGAATTACTATAAATCTTTTCTTTGCTTCCATATTGAAATAAAAGTTAATAATTTTAACATTCCTGCAGCACAGAGAGGAGACTGTTCCAAACTACACAGTGACCTCTTCCACTTTTTGCCTGTCATGCTCTTGCTCTCAATTTTCAGTGCTCCACTCCCTGAAATTGGACCCAATGCAGCAAATAATATACAATGGGAGAAAGACAAAATCTTTGGATCCCTTCCATATCTCTTAGACCAATTTCAGGGCAAAGATTTTCAGTCAGCAAATAGGACACCTTTACTGGCCTAGTACAGGTATAATCCCGTGAATAAAATCAAACATGGCTCTGTGGAATGGAGAATCTTCCAAAGATCTCTTGTTTCACATCAGCAACCTTTTCTCTGACAGGACTCAGAGCCACTGAAAAATAACTAATGCCTATATTATTATGTTCAAGCAAATGAGCATATGGCAATTAGAACCCAGTCCTGCTGAATAACAAAAATGCTCCATAAATATGGAGCATAACCTTGGGTAGGAACACAAGAGGAGCTTTTGTTAGAGAATTAATAATAAGGCAGATGGTCCTTCGGCTTACAGAGGTCATTTGACACATAAGAGCATTGTCTAAACTGGTCTTCACTGCAAATATGGGAGAAACTCACATATTTGTAGAAGAGCAGCAAGGAAAGTTTTTCTTCCTTCCATGAAATTTTACCTCATTAAATTCTGAGGATTCCTTTTTTTTGTACTTTGTAGCACAGAGTGTTATTAGAATATCAATTCTGATTTCACTGGTAAACCATATACACCAGCCATCTCTGTAACATCAGCTGCAATTCAAACTATCCTCATGTGAACCTTTTAGGAATAAATTGTTGAAATAGAAAGACAAGTGAATTTACAAATTAAGATTATGTTCTTTCTTGTGCTAGAGTTTTAGAGAATTTTCTGTAAGAAGCACAGCTGCCCTCTCCGCTGCACTCCGCTGCTTCCATATGAGGAGTAGAACTTCACTATCTTTCACTTCATTGCTACCATGATAACATCTTGGGTTCAACACAGATTTAGAAATTCACATTCTGTATTTAAAACAGTTTGACTGTCACTTCTGTCTTACTCTAGTCTTGCTGAAACACATATTTAAAATAAACAAGTCCTTTCTGTAACAAGGCAATACATACTGCACTATCTCTCAAGCATCCGCTGAATAATTTTTTCAGATTTCATCTTTTCCTCCTATAATAGTATTTAATTTGACAATTAAAAAATTAGATCTCTCTTATTTGAATTTTTATTCCTCAGTCTCTTTATTATTTTCTCTCACATATCTAAGGTGCACTTATTTCTCCCAGTTGCCAACACAAATACCCTAATAATTCTAATTGTCATTTAAATTTACCAATTGTTTTGACTCTTCAAGTAATGTCAGATAAGAATTTCCCATAAGCCAAACTTTCTGACATTTCCCACACCTGATTATTTTACTCTCACTTGTGCTCCTGAGCACACAACAAGTCTCAGAAATTGTACCATGCTCTCACTAGAATAGAGCAGCAGGCTAAGAGGGCAGTTACCTGAAATTAGTATCAAACCTACAAAAGCTAAAGGAAATTTCAGGTTAAGGTTACCTAGTCAAATATATTTTAAAAATACTGTTTCAGCAGTCAATGTAAGGCTTTTAGGAGTAACATTTTAAATTCATTAACTTTTAATTTCTACTAACAACTTATTTTAAAGAATTCAGTTTCAAAAAGTCTGGCCCTTGGAAAAATTATAATTTTTCAATTCAAAATATTGAGGGTGAACAATTTTTCAGAACAGAAAAATTGAACAGCGGAAAAAAATATTCAGGAGAAAGATACATTGAAATTAACAGAGTGATAAAAAAATCATAGTCACATCCAAGAAAAAAAGCCAGTCTTCTACCCTCATACCCTGCCTTCAAAGTTGATCAGTATTTGTTACTCCAGAGGGAAGTAGATTTAATATAATGTGTATATTTTTAATTTGAAAATTTTACTGTAATGTCCAAAAATAAATATTATGTTACAAAGATCAAAGACAGCTCTAAAGTCACTCTTCTTTCCTTAAGGTAAGAATTTTCAACAGAGGATGACACAAAGTCTCTTTATTTGAGTACAAGGCCCATTTTTCTTATTTCAGCTAGTACAACTCAGTTTCTAACAAGCATCTCTCGAAAGATTATTTTGATTTTCCTTTTTTCTCCTCAAATTTTATTTTCTGTAACTGTTGACATAACACATAACATAATTTTAGGACAACATCTCACACTTGAACGTGTTTGTACTGTGGGCAGAACCACCACCTTCCACTTCCCATTAGCTCTCACTTCATTGTCTATTTTCCCCGTATTTTGCTGTACTTTTCACTGGAAACATCTGTAAATACAAAAATTTCTTATTGTGTCTCTGAGGTCAAAAACCTATAAAGCTAAACATTTGGTAAAAAAGAAACTAATCATGTTGTTTGGATTTACCACCTCTTGGGTTCTACTATTTTAAAAAATACAATCCAACAGCAACAAAAAAACAGAAAGCAAAAAAATTAATATAAAAGCAAAGTCTGAATTTTGAATACAGTGATGCAGTAGCTTTTAAATTCTCTCAAAATACTGTGGAGACCAAAGGCTTAGGAGAGTTAAAAGTAAATAATTATACATCTGCACACATTATGAAAACAACAAAATATTGAAAAAAACCCTCTAAACGTGCAAAAAGGTTATTTTGTTACAGAAAGCACAATCCCCCATGTTTCAAAGGATGTGGCAGGAAAAGGTGTTTCTCACACAAGCCTCTGGTACTTCTGGCACTATCAAGGAGATAATACCACTACAGGTAAATCAATTATCTAATACACTACAGTAATTTTTGCATCTATAGCAGATTTTTGCATGTCTAAGCAAAGAGGTAACAAAAGGACAGTACATAAAACACAAAAGAGTACAGAAAAATTATCAGTCATATCAGGAAAAAAATCACCACAGAATGGAAAAAACCCAATGCTTGTAGGGTTTATCAAGAAAAGCTGAAGTTGGGAGAGGGTGGGTGAACAGAGAGAAGAAAATCAGACACCTCATTATTAAGTCAAAAGATTAATAAAAGCAGACTATATTTTATCAAAACTTCTCAATTTATCAATCAATTTAAACGACACTCTTTCCATTACAATGAGAACAGTCAGCCTAAAATTATGACCACTGATTGATGGATTGAAGGTGAATTAATTTTAGGGTCGTAAGAAAAGCATTAAATGACTACGCCTCTTTACGTTATTAACCCCTTGAAGAACTGACAGATCTACCACAATAAAATTAAAAAACAGCAGAGATTCATAACAAGATTTTTTTTTTTGAAGGGTCAAAACATGTATGGTTAAAGAAAATGCAGTTTAATGCTTTTTTCTTCCAGATTAACTCACTCACCGGTACTTATCGCAAATATCTATGAACCACAATGTCATAGTGTGGTTTTGAGTAATATTTCTCTAAGTTGCTGTTGTATTTTACTCAAAGCTGTTTATAATGGTTTGATCCTGTGTACCGTGTTGCTGGTTTAGCCCAGGATTGTCTCCTCCCACCTCCCTGTCTGTTAGCCCCAAGTACCTACCCCTTATTCCAGCTCCTTCTGTGTCTATCGTTGTAACCCTGCCCCTACTCCCTCTCAGTCATTGTAACCCCTACCCCTATTTCCAAAACCCTCTGTGTCTGTCATGTAATCCTTAGATCCTTATTGGTTAGGTGAGAGTGTTCTCCTCCCCTCAATCCCCTCATTGGTTTTGAAAAATTGTAATCCCGCCTCCTGCTCCTCTCTGCTGTATTCTGATTGGTTCTTGTGTTGTCTCCTCCCCAGAGACCTCCTTCCTTTATAAGTTGCAACATCGTGCTGTTCTGGGTTCCTTCCTCGCTGCTTCCTTTGCAACTTTTTTCTTTGTACCTCTGTGTCATCGTCTCCCCCTCGGAGGTGGAATAAAGGCTGCTTGGAGATGCAGTTGAGGATTCTCCTCGTTTTCTTTGCCGCGGCACTCGATGCTTCACAACATCGGTCTGCTGCGGAGATACGGTATCCTGTCCCAGGCTGAACCGCTATCCTTCTGCCGGCCGGTGGCCGAGGCAGGGAGCGGCCACTCCTGACAGGTGATCCGAGGGAGGAAGCCGAGCTAGCCTAAAGCTTCCCTCCCCGAAATCAGTTACAGCATCACCACTATGTCACAGGGTTGTACACTTTATTTCATACATGGCCAGTGACGTACATACAAGTCATGCTCTGGCAAATAATCAGATCTAAAATAAACCTCCATTATTTCTGTTTCCTGATATTAATTTGCCTTAGGGGAAACAAAAAGTTTATAATTACTAAAGGAAAAGCAATCATATTAACCATTATTATAATAACCTGTATTTCTAAGCAAGGTTGACTGATAGCTAATGATATATCAGTGTTACGGAGAAAAGAGATGTACCAAAACTCTGAAAATGAACATGATCTTACACAGAGTTTTGTATATCTAGATGCACACATATACACATTTTTTTACTGTCTGCATAGTGTCAGAATGTGAAATTGGGCATTCCAAGTTGGGACTTGGTCATCGCTAAAAATGCTTGTTGCTCATTGACCATGTAATGGTCTTTTGGCAGCATCCCCTCATGCCCCTACCTTCCACTGGCCTTCCATTATGCCTGCTCATGCATCCTTCTCCCACTTCAACTGGTGCTCAGGTCCCAAGTGATGCACAGTTTAGATGGAGAGCTCACAAAATGCTTCAAATGACGGATTATGCTCAGAAGTCAGCTGTTCATGTATTTTAGTAGGCAGCAGGAAATTTTTGGAAAACTCATGGGTAAAATCAGAGAGTGTGCTGATATTTTTGGGCATTGTTTTCAGTTTTAACTGTTCTCATTAACAAGATGATTATGGCTGTTCACAGGGCACCAGAAAAATTACTACACTTACACACTTTGCCACAAGGACAATCATATTGTGACCAATCGAATCATCTGGTCTGTTAAAGAATATTTTTTTTAGGTAACTGCTGCTAGTTATTCATGGTATACAAAGTCTCTTCCACTCTAGAGTAGTCTTCAAGTTCAGCCTTATTAGAGTTTCTTGAATATATACAAACAGGTAGCTTAAAAATATAACCTGTACTTTGTTTGTAGATTTATTAAAGCATGCTTTCTGTGTTTATTACTTTTTCAAATGCAGTAGGAGAAATCAAAACCAAATACAACAGATGAAGCATAATAGATTAATTCTGTGATAGTATGGTTAAATATGTTTTTCAAAGAATTTAATTTTAATTATAAGAAATGTGTAAAAAGATTTAACTTTTAAAAATAATTTTTTCATCAAATGAAAGCAAACAAACCTAGCTGTATTTATACTGCTTTTATTTTCACTTTCAGAAAATATTCTGGGTAATTTGGCTTTTTCTGAGATTGAATAATACTACAGTAAAATAACCACATATATTTTACAAGTTAGAGATATAAATACGTTTTGTACATTTTGTTTTTCCTCAGGTACATATTTAAAATTGAAGTGTTTATTCAGGCCAATCAAAAATAATCTTCAGGATGAACTCCTTTTGTCAGGGAAATCCCTGTGGCTTGGAAAATTGTTCTGAGCAAGGTCAAGAACTTGCTGCTTGTATATCTCTTAAGATCTGACAAAATTAGGGTCTGATTCTGGAAATGATTGCCTTTAGAAACTAAACTAAGATGTGACTCTTAACATCTAACCCTTACTGTCAGCTCTCTCTCAATTTTATTCTGAGGACTATAAAATTCTTCTCAAGTTCTGACTGCAGAAGTACCTGTTTTCCAAATGTAAATGTGTAATCTTATATTCCTCAATAATGAAAGCTAAAAATAATGCTAGTTATATTTATACTCATCTTCTGGTTGTTTAAATTTGAAGTATGTATTTTCAAAGGCTCCTAACCTCTGAGGCACAACACACTGAATTAATGAGATGGTGCTTCTGATCCTAAAGAGGCTAACATTTAAAACTACACTAGCTGATTATCTTGTAAATCTAAACCACACATAGGTAGTGTGATTGAAGATACTAGTTCCCATTTAATAGTGAGTATTAAGGCTTCTATCATATCTTCTTGGCTGTGTTTTAAAATTACCCTTAACCCATCAGACAAGGGAAGGAATAGGAAGGAAGTACAGTAGCACACACCTATAGAAAGCAGTTGCCTTTGATGACAGGATTAGTTTCACGTGTTGAAGGGTGCAGGAGGAGCAGCCAGTCCCACTCACACATTAACAGGTGGCAAAAGTTCGGTGCTACAAAGTCTGACAGCAATGTAGAACCACGGGTGCATTTTTAAAAATAGGAAAGCTTATACAATTAGCTTTCCTCTCAAGCCTCCTTTCTTGATCGTTAGTCCTGCTAAGGTGGTCCTGGCTCTTGAGAGAGAAAAAAGCACTGGTAGCTACGCAATGACTTCTTACATTACCACTGATATAGTAGAATTATGCTTATTTAGGACTCAGAGTCAAATCTCAGTTGGCAATTAGTTGTAATTGCTAGCCTATTCTGGTAGTATTAAATTACCTCATTTTAAGTTCTGATCCATTATGTTTCTAAATTTCCCCCAAGTATTTTGTCTGATGGTATTCATTTGGGAACCACAGATACTCTAAGAAAAAATGAGAAAACAATGACATGTAGACAAAACACTGGATTGTATAAAATCTCATTGTGAGAGTACAAGGTATTTTAAAACTCAGAAGTCTAAAAAAACAGCCTCCTGTTGAGTGTTTGGGAAAATTTCCCTACAGACATAGGGAAGAAAAAGTAGTCTGAAGAGAACAGTAGCCCTTATATACACCACTAATAAAACACATAGTCCATGTCCTTATCGTGATTTTCCATGACAATCCATTCATGCTGGAGATGTTTCAGCTCAGTAATAATGCATGACATAAATAATTAGAAATAGGATGTTTTCTATTGGCATTTTTGGTTCTTACTCTTTTATCTAGTGGATGTCTTGCAACATAATAGTGAAAGAAGGTTTTTATTTCCTTTTTTTTAATAGTAATCTGTACACATTTGACATTCAGGTGAACATTTTGTCAGATCTTCTGTAAGTAAATATCTTTTAACTGGTGGTGGAACGGTGGTGTTTCATCTTTGCAACATTACTATTCGGCGGTGTGTTTTAAAACCTCCTTTAAACAAAAAAGCAAATATGCCTAACTAGATAATATTGTATTATAACTGAGGGGAAGCTGAATGAAAAACCATACTGATTTTCGACAAGCAATGACCACATGCTCCAGAGTTCATCATTTAACTGAAAAAAGATCAGAGTAAGGTGAACAGACCCCAGATTCATAATCAGTGGCACAGGCTCTGGTTGGAAACCTGTCACTCGTGGTGTCCCCCAAGGTCCAGTAGTGGGTCCAGTCTTGTTTAATTTATCCATCAATTATTTGAATGAAGGGGCAGAGGCCTCCTCAGCAGTTTCACTGACAACACAAAGCTGGGAGGAGCGGCTGATACCCCAGAGGGCTGTGCAGCCCTTCAGAAGGACCTCAACAGCCTGGAGAGATGGGCACAGAGGAATCTTCTGAAACTCAGCAAAGGCAAATGCAGGATCCTGCACCTGGGGAGGAACAACCCCAGGCACCAGCACAGGCTGGGGGTGACCTGCTGGGAAGCAGCTCTGTGCAGAAGAAGCTGGGGGTCCTGGTGGACAACAAGGTCTATTGGCGAGCAAGGCCTGTGGCATCCTGAGCTACATTCAGAAGAGCATTGCCAACAGTCCAAGTAAGGCAATCCTGCCCCTCTACTCAGCCCTGGTGAGGCATATATGGAAGACAGACAAGGAGCTCCTGGAGCAGGTCCAGTGGAGGGCACTGGAGACAAAAGACCAAAGAGAATAAAAGCTAAGTATTTATACTGGTGTAAAATATGTCCTGGAAATAAGATAAAAGATAAGAGAGAAGCCAGACAGTTACAATAAATAGCCAACAGAGCAGTTCAAGTTTCAGGAGAGGAGAAAAAAGCCACTGCTACACAATGAGTCTAATTCTGGTGATTTGTGCTTCACACCTCTAAATGGCTGTCTTGATCTCTTTACTGGTAATTACGTAAGAAACAACTGGGACATGGTGTTTATTATTATTTTTGTTCTATTTATAATCCATTGTAAAGGCAGCCTAAACAAATCAAAATTCAAACTAAGCTGAGGTAAAATATTACAAGGATTGATATTCAGAAAAATATTATATGTTTGCTATGAAATATAGCATATTCTGCTATGAAACTGCTCTGAAAATAAATTCATTCTAAGACCAGTGTCAATGAATGAGGCAAATCTTACTTCAAACCATTATGTTTTGTTGATATAAATATGTTGACTAGCAGGTGCTGGGACAAGTGAAGGAAGGAGAACCTGAAAAACCTGGCACTTGATAGAAATAGGACAAATACTGTGGCAAATCTGTCAAGTGCAGATACTGTCACAATGAGCTAAAGTACAATTAAATTAGAAATGGAAATGAGACACTATTTAAGCAAAATTGCAAGCGGAGGGGAAAAAGAGGAAAACCATTGTAGTTAGAACAGGGCTACCATGTAGCCCTACCTACCACGTTCTAACTTCTAAATGGAAGTTAGAACAGGGCTACCATGTTTTTATGATGCCAAATGGCACTTTCAGTTTTAGGAGGAGCATTCATCAGATTCAGTAAGGACAGGGTCAAATATATACAGCAGTTTCCACAACAACAACAAAAAATTTAATGTAGTAGTAAGTGTCAACATCAGCTTCAACTATATCATTAGCTCTGTAGATACATGTATGTTATAGTCTTATGGCAAGAGAGTAACCTTGTATTTAAGGTTGTACTGGAGTTTTCATTTTACCAGGTTAATGTATAATTATAGATAGAAATTATTTTAATATGTGCGTACGTACAAACATATATTAAATTACAGCTCATGCTAATATTCATAATGAAATTTTTTAAAGCATGTCTGTAAAATGCTTTTGATTTGCATGTTCCATTGCACAAAATGACATGAATTAATGCATCTACAGCTAAAGTAGGGGGAGAGGGAGGGAAGATCAGAGAATGAAAAAGCAAAGAAAATACATCTGAATAAATGGAAGTTAGAATAGGGCTACCATGCTGTCATAAGACTGGAAACACTGCAAAGCAGCAACAGTGTGGGCAACTGTGAGATAAAAACCACAAAGTGTTGTGATGGTTATTGTTTTTATGGCAGAATGTAAAAGCTGCTCAAGGTAAGCAGAAGGGCATGAGAGCTGGGGAGAAGACCTGACAGTGGTACTAAGACTGGGTGGAAAAAAAATGTCCTCAATGAGCTGTAGGAGGAGTATTAAATTTCCCTCATTAAGGAGGCTTTGTTACTTCTGCTCTGCTTACTCATCTATTCCAGACGAGATGAAGTACTCATCATAAAAAAAAACATGAACATTTGGGTTATTTGAAGCAGAAAAATATCTCCAGATACATGATGAGGTTTTCCTAGAGCAAATTTTACATCTTTTAAACTATCTAAAACATAATACAAATTCCAGACAGCAGTCTCTTGAATCACAACATCAGCAGTAAATACCTGGGCCAGGAATTCTTCCCATTTTCTATGATTTGACTTGTAAGACTATTTGGGAGGTACATACATCAGGGACGTCGTGCACAAGGGACACTTCTTAGTCCTCTTTCCCAAAAAACCCAACCCCATACAACCCAACAAACACAAGCAAAACAAAACCAAACCAAACAAAACCCAAACCAACAAGGAACAAAAACCAAACCACACACACACACACACCAAAAAATCCCTGTCATGCTAACTCATTTGGAAAATATTTCAGCAAGTTGCTGCATTTTCCTCCATTCCAGGAGAAAATTTCCTCCTAGTGTTTCCCATTAAGAGTTGCCTGCACACATGACTTCTTTCCTTTGAAGGTAAAAAATACAGTCAGAATGCTTCTAGTGTTTTAGTTTCATCCTGGATTCACACTTATAAAATACTTTAAAAATAGACACTTATCAGACTTCAAAAATAGAAACAGTACATACTTTTTCTAGGAAATCAAAGGACATTTGTAATTACACAATCAGAAACAAGATTACAGAGAGAAATGAGAAAAACCAAAATATATCCTCAGATTACTCCTAAAATTTCTAAGTAATTTCTTGTGAGATGCTTGAAAAAGGAAACAGATATTAATTTTATAGAAGCCAATTAAACAGGATTCTGGTGTCCTCCTTACAGGTGAATCTGACAGGAATCAGACATCCCAGTTCGTGTCGTGTTCTCAGTCAGCACTTCAAGACTAAAACCTTCTCCTCTTTTCACCACTTTTAATTTCAAATTTTATTTCTGGTTCTTTCACCAGTGGACTGGTATTTTCTTAGCAGAAATGTGTCTGAACATCTCTTCAACTCCCTCACTTCGCTGTAAACAAATGTGATGCAGAAAAACCACAGCCCTTCCCAGAGCTTTTCAAGATGGCCATCTTCCTTTGGCTTTCTTTAATTGGGTTGTCTCTTCTATTTTAAATAGCTATCTTGCTTGTCAAAACGTTTTCAATGCTGTCATAATATTTTTATAAGTGTTATTTCACAAAGAATATTGACTATATGTACAGCTTTATCAAAACTGCAGATTTTGATTTGGACAGATGCCCTGAATATTTAATCTATAGCTTATGTTTTTAGAGTTAGATGCCATTTCAGTGGAGAGCATCCCCCACACACCCCCCAGCCCAGATGTGCAAACACAAATACACACATACTTATGGAATTTTATGGCCCTATAGGGTCATGCTGTGGAATAAAAGAGCTGTTTTTGCAGACAGCCAAGGAAAAACTTTGTGCCAAAAACCCAAACAACCTCTTTCTCAAATACGGCAGAACAGTGAAGAATAAAAAAAATTAGGGAGCAAGAGAGAAAGAAATTTATGCTTGGAAGTTGTGAAGCTTTTTTAATACAAAAACATCAAAAGAGTAAAATGATATGACTGTTTTCCTTCCCATATAGAGGGAGCTATACAACTTAAGATATTCACATGGGTCAATGGGGATCTCCATATCTGTGTGTACATATAAATAGGCATGTAAATATATAATAACCATAAGTTAGAAATCAGGAAGTTAGACAAAATGTAAAATCACTTTCTGTAGTTTAGGGTTCTGTCAATTTTTCTTCCTCACAGTAAATTTCAAGAATTCACGGAGGCAATTCATGCTTTGTAATTTTGTAAATACTTCTAGCTGTTACCTGTACTAGGAAATACAACATCTCATGTAGTATGTGAAAACGTCATTATCTTAACTGCCTGAATGCTGAGGAAGAAGTACTGACAGCACAGATATCTTGACAAGATGTGAGCAACAGTTGTCCAATGAAGAATTTGTGAGCTGCTTTTTTGCTTGAGTGGTGGAAATGTCAAGGCCATTGTTTGGCATGGAACAATTTCATGCCACTTTTTCTGATCATTCCTTTATTGTAGGAAGAAACTAAACTGTTTCCTACAATGTATACCCTTGATGAATGTAACATGGAAAGAAATTTTATGTATCAAACCTACATGCAGAATGGAAAAATAAATTTTAAATTATATTCAAGGCCACAAAGAGAAGTATCACCTCAGAGGACAATTGGCAAAAAGGAGAACAGTCTAAAATAAATTCTTTTTTATCCTTAAAGGAAGTTCTTTTTCCACTTTAAAGGAAGTTATTTTTTCTTACTGATGTAAGAATGCAATGGCTGATAAGCCATTGCATCCAAACGCTTAGTTATCACTGCAGTAATTCATTTTCTAAAAAAACATCAATCCTCTCAGCGTAATGACATTTCCCAGTAATTGTTCTTTCTGCTTGTTGAAAAGAAAAAAGTACAGAACTATTGATGGGCATTCTTCTGTGTATTGTAAAAAAACCAAACCAATTTTTCTCTAGATAATACCCATTTTAGAAAGTTGATTCATATGCCGTGCTGACAAAATCCTATCATCCTGTAGTATGATAACAACATGTGATAAAGCAATTTCTCCACAGATCTCCAGGTACTTCAGAGAACACCATGAACTGGAGACACACTGAAGAGAACTACATAAGGTCATGAGGTCTCAGTGAAAAAGTTCAGAAAGAAAAGTTGGGTCTCCTGTACTCCACGTGCAAGGTCACACTATATGTTTACCTCCAGTCCTCTTCACAAGTAACTGTAAACCAGTTCTGTTCCCACCATTCAGTCAGGGTGTAAGAGATGAAAAAGCTTCCCATGTAACCAGAGATGTCCATCTCTTCCATACAGCAGTGTAATAACCTGACATAAGCTAGGGAATAACAATTTTGCATTAATTTTGTTGTTGTAGTCACTTCAGTACAGGTTCTTCACAGCAATGTGGTGCTATCAAGAGAGGTGTAACGAAAGAATTAAGTTGGCAACACAGACACACTCAAAATGTGTCATAAACTATAAAACCATACCTGAAAAAAATAGTTATTATGATATTTACTTTCTCCACTGCAGCTAACAGGAAGAGTTGCCTACCCCTTACATGTCCAAGTAGGAATGAACAGAGCAGTAAAACTTAAGGTAGAGGTAAAATGGTTATCAGCCCATCCAGCTTCTTATTCCTAGGAAATATTCATATGGAAAAAACAACCAACCTTGTAGCAATCACCTACTGAAAATTAATGAGCAAATTTACTTTCTTGAACAAGTCTCCCAAATCCCACTGCCAGGACAGAGAGACAGAGCTAGGGATGTCTTGGCACTGATCCCATTAGAGTAAAAGTGCTGAGTCAAAGGTGTTTCATAGAATTTAACTTTATTTAACACTCTCAATATTCAATTACAATTTTTTCAGAGAAAATATCACATTTTCAGTTAGTAAACATTCTGTATTTGATAAGCACATGCAAAAAGATTTTGCAGTTCAGTGGACAAAAAGATTATATTCTGTTGCCTTTTTGTTGACAGAATGATATGAGTAAAATTACATTCTGTTGACAAAAGTTTTATGGAACTTAGTTTAAGAATACTTTGCAAAATGAATATATAAATAAAGCATTCACAGAAGGAGTGGCAGTTACTGAAAGCGTCTTTTGAGAGCAAGATACTTTAACTCATGGATGACTTCTACTACGCTCATAAAACTCCCTTGATTCAGAATATGTTTTTGGTAAGAAAATTTAGTACCAGTCTTTGTAGTGGTTAAGGAGAAATTAAATTTAAGCCTGGCCATGGCAATATAATTTTAGACTTTGGCAATGAAATTTCAAAGTATAGTCAGGCTTCCATTTCTGAGTTCAAGTATGTGTGGGGAGGAGGGTGGAAAGAGGAAATATCAGTTATTTCCATCTTAAACCAAAGGAAAAGGTGAGTGTTGGGCTCTAGCTCCTTGCAAATGCCATTGCAGCACACATCAGGTACATAAGTAGCTGGACCCAGGCATCTGAAACTTCTGTCTTTAATTTTAGATTATTCAGTAACACTGGGAATGAACATATTTGGACCCTATATTAAAGCCCACCAGTTTAATACACTGTGATAGAATTAACTCTGTTATGCCAAATCTATTTCCACTCTTTCATTCAGGTGCAAGTCTGTTCCACTTTGCTCACTTAGCATGTTTTACACACTAAATTGAAGGTACAGAACAAATTAAATATTAGAAATATTTATTTGAAATGGAGCCTCAGTCCTGTAGCATTCCCTCAGACTTCTGAAATAATAGATATTTTGCCAGATTGAAAAGTGCCACATAAAGGCCTTGCAAAATGAATATAAATTGAATTACCTCTCCAGGTTTGTTCCGCATGTATTTTTGTAGACACAGGGGTGGATGAGGTTCTAACTAAAGAGGATACAAGAAAACTGGGGGAAGGGAGGAAAATGAAACATATCTTTGAAAGTCTCTATATAAACAGAAAATGGTTGCAGCTTCTGGTAGAAAATCTGTGGCCAGGTATCCTTTTTGATCATAAGCTGCTATATTCATTGTGACCACTTGAGACATTGTGACACACCTATTGACAAAAGCAATTTAGATATGACTCCAGTGAACCACTCCTAGAAACATACCAAACTAACTCTTTTTACCCTAAGCAGTCATGGCAGTTTGATAGCCACATGTTATACCCAGGAGAAGAGACATATGCTCACATTCTTTATTATATGTGATATCAAAATACATTTTAAAAACAGAAAAAAAGATTAAATTTAACCTTTTCCTCTGGTAAAACCAACACAGTGGTACAGTGGTGCTATCTTGGTACACTTTTAGGGATTTGTTACTAGATCATTTCATAATATTCTTCGTAAATCATAATATATGCATATGTTTGGCCAATGGCTCACTGTGTATGAAACTCTGAATTTGTAACATCCATTAATAGAAACGACCCGTGAAACTGTTTAAATTAGATATGGTAATCAGATGCAGAATTTACAAGAACAAACATGCTTTGCACATTTTCAACAACTACGTGGCCAAAAAGAGAAATGTGTATATGTATGTGTATACACATGGTTTTATATTCATACAGCATTATGTTGTCGAGTTAGAATTCAAAAAAATAAAAAAATGAAAGTATTAATATGTACCATGTAATACCACATCTGAGATTTTTCTACTCACAGTGTAAAAATGTGTATATACAGTGCAGGTCGTTCCGATTTTCATAGAAAAAAGTTACTCAATCTTCATTATTTAACTGAAATCTTCTCTTTGCACATTTTCTCTCTTCCAGAGATATTGTACCTATACTCTAAATTATTTCCTAGTCTCATCTGACTGTTATGAGGTGTTAGTTTCTGTCTTCAGTGAAGATCTGCAGTGAAGGGATGGACACTGTTTAGGACAGACAGACCAGGAAGGCACAGTGGTGGAGTTGTTCTCTGTGTGTCAGGCTCTGTTCTGGAGTGGATTGTGAACACATCAAGAGCTCATGGAGCAGGATAAAAGGGCAGACTAGTTAAAGGTGGCTCCTGTTATGCTTCTGTCATGCTTTCTCCAGGAGGAGAAAGTGGACAAAGTCATCTACAAGCTGCTTGAAGCAGTCTCAAAGTCACAGGCATGAGCTCTTTTAGTGGACTTTAACTACCCAGACTTCTGGAGAGGCAACGCAGAGAAGCACAAACAGTCCAGGATGTTCCTGGAAATGCTGGGTCACATCTTCCTGCTGCAGGTAGTAGAGGATCCCACAAAAAATGATGTGCTGCTCGACCCTCAGAACAATAGGGAAGGCCTTGCTGGAAATATGAAGGTTGGGAGCACTTTGGCTGTAGCTACCATGGCTTTGTAGAGTTCAGTTTTAGGTGATTACAAAGCAGGACAGAAATTAAGATTGTAACAGGAATCTTCTTGAAAGAATCCCATGGAAACAGGCCCTACAGAAAAGGGTAGTCCAAGGGTGGTCCAAGAAAGCTGGCTTATATACAAGGATCACTTCCTTCAGGCTCAAAAATGGAGCTAAAGAGTGTACCAGGAAAAAAAAAAAACCCATGAAATCAAGAAAGGTATTGTATTATATTATACAATATATAATTGATATAGAATAGAATAGAGTAGAATAGAATAGAATAGAATAGAATAGAATAGAATAGAATAGAATAGAATAGAATAGAATAGAATAGAATATTTGGTAAAACTGAAAATGCAACCTGTCTCAGTAACCATGAGACAAATCATCCCAAAAATTCAAAGCAAAGACCAGGTGGGAAAAAAGATCTCCCCAAACTGCTCAAGACAGGAATTCCTGACCTTGTGTTTATTTACTCCTATAAAAGGTAACGTCCTACTCCATAGGTATGAATGGATCAGCAGTGATTTAAATTAATACATGTAATTATATTAAAGATTATTCAAAGGACATAAAGCAAAAAAAAAAGTTTAATTTGATTGGTTTAAACTGGAGCAACTATGACCTTCTGCTAATCTATTCTGATTTATTTAGAGTCTGAATTCCTTCCTGGTATTTCAAGAATTTGGGTTTAAGAATCTGCATTTTTCCTCTGATTTCCTGCGTTCTTGAGACTTAATGTCTCACCTTCATATTTAAAAATGAAAATAAAAATAATAGAGATCATGAAAATGTTCCCTATTGTTTCTAACCTCACACAAAGCCTACTGCATGATGAAGATTTCTATTTTGATCAGAGTTGACAAGAAACACCAACCAAGCATCTAGACATCTAATATATGATTAGGTGAAGGAGTTTTACAAATTTTTTTCTACCATTTGGACTATAGATTCTCTCCCTCAGATATATTCAGAGCTTCATAAAGTTCCTTTACCTAAGACACCTTAATTAACTGTTCTGATGCCACTAATCAAATCTGCATTATTACTGAGACCTTCTATTTGGGAGTCCTTAGTTTTGGTCCTCATAAGAGCCTTAGTGAAAAGTATTTTCAGAAATAAGATTTGTTCCATCACTAGAAGCTTCAGTAGTGATGCACCCATTTGTGTCTTCTGCAATTTTTGTTGAGGATTAAACCTACCTCTTATTTTGAAAAGAGTAATCTCAAGGCCACCACGTTATTGATTTTACTTTCATGTACACCTAAGACTGTTGTAGTTAAAAAAACCCACAGCTATAGTAAACCACAATAGAGACAAACATTTTGCATTTTGGCAGCAAAATTGAACCACTGTTTTGAAGTCAGGTGCCCCAGTTCCTTATTAGTCAACATATTCTTCTAGGTAATAAACAAAGAGGTGTCTAGAAGAAATTAATGTTGCACTATTTATCATGACAGAAGAGGCATCAATTCTGCAATTCTGACAAGAGTATTTTGAGTTATTTTGAGAGGCATATTCTTCCTTTCACTAACAGGAGAGTAATCATAGGAAGTCTTCATCTTCTAAGGATGTCATAGCTTTTTAGCACTATTATATGAAAAGATACAAGTTTTATAACAGTGCATGTTTACATTTTGACTTCAAGCATAGAAAATTTCCACAAACCTGTAAATTACCTTCTTACACTCACTGTCATCAATTATAGTCCCATGTAAAATATGTGCAGATATTTAGCATTTTTCTCTTAAAATAATTGTATCTGGATGTGAAAACTGCATTATTACTGTCCATTGCATGGACTACCAGCAGCCTGAGCAGGTTACAAGTCTTTTTCATTTTATGGTATTACCTTTCAACTGCAAAACTTTAAGTCATGGAATAATAGAAGAGGTTGAAATCGATCGATCNCAAGGTAGGTGACATCTATCTATCTATCTATCTATCTATCTATCTATCTATCTATCTATCACGTTAGAGTTACAGTACTTGAGCTAAATGCCCCCACCTCATTTTAAAAGTAAGATGGTTGACATTTTCAGAAAATTCAAAGCAAGTTTGGAGGAAATTTTTCAAGTATTTTTACATTTCCAACTTTCAAAGAAGTGGAAAAGGTTGACGATTATAACAAAAGGAGAGATGGGAAGAAATAGCTTTGCTATTCAACAGTTTCAAGCAATCTTTTAATGCAATTATTTAATTAATAAAATTAATAAATTAGTTTGATTAGGAAGTGTAACAGTCCTCTGTATGCGTTCACTACTTTAGAGACGTTCCTTTTTAAAAGCTAGGAAGACATTACATGAGCAGTATCCCAGTACATTATCCCATCCCCAAAGTTATGTAATGATAGATCTGTTCAATCAGAGAGCACTAGAAAAATTAATATTTTTCAGAAGAAAATTCGACCTCTCACAAGGTGCATCTGATTTCACAGCAATCTAGGATTTTTTTTAAAAAAACCTAATTTGTATGATTTATTCAGTATGTTGGGGGATAAATAGCTGAGGTTGAAGAAGAATTTCAATGTACTAGTACAACACATTGTTTCAAAATTATGGTCTCCTAGAGGAACTGACTCAGATAACTACTCATATTGTGGAAAAAACACATTTTAATTAATTATCTCAGTGCTGAAGATATGTGCTGTAGTAGCACAGCCTTTTATTTTTGAGACTATAATGTATTAAGTGAATTTCAATTTAGAATAAGAAAGGTTTATTTTCTTAAAAAGAAATCCTTTCATTTTCAGATTATCTTATCAATGTAATTAAAATTAGACTGTTGTGTCGCACCATACTTGTTGTTGTTGTTGTTGTTGTTAAAGTTGAATTTTAACCTGAATCAGGCCAGGATTTTAAATCACATTAATTCAGGTCCAATCATTGTTTGTAGTGGCAAAGAAATTTTACAGTACTCCATAGTGCTGCTGTAGGTAGTGTGGTGTAATAATTTAGTTCCCTATTTTTTGGAAGGCTATAATGCCCCTAGGAGGTTTTTTGTTGGGTTTTTTTAATGCCTTATCATTGGGAAGGCCCAATGTAAATGTCTTTCTCTCAGTGTTTAGTCCATGTACATTTTACATATCTTTACCCATGATACCATGATACCATCTGGGACGACAAGCTGCAAACTCAGGTGTTTGCAGGGGAAGAGATGGAGCATTTTTGTTGCAGAGACAGTCAGCAGTGTGACAAACACAGAGCCTCCAAGGCTCATGGGTTCAAGAACCTTCATACTTCACACGTCCTCTTCTAGAGTTCATCACATTTAAGAGAACACGGAGTATAAGAAAATTTGTATGTCCTTCTAAAGAACATAGGGTATTTTCACTGAGCTGTAAATTCACCTCTTCTTATAATACCGACTTTCACTACAGTTTTCTGCCATTGTGTTTCCCATGAAAATATCTTTCACTTCCCTTCTCTGCTTCTCTTCCAAGAGTCACATAACACTTCAGTCTTTATGTTTTTTGTAACATGAAGTATTTTAGCAAGGAGCTAGAATGCTCAGAAATGCTACAATTGAAGCTGACTGTGATTTTTACACGTCCTGTTGTGAGACATTTCTTGCTGCACACTTTGGTGGAATTAAAGAATCAGCTTGAAAGAGCAATGATGTAACCTAGGAATTAAACTAGAGGGTTGCATTTATATCTGAGAGGAGAAGAAATTACAGATATGCTCAGTGAAATATAGATAGTCAAAGACATTGTCTTCTAATGTTTCTAAGATTTGCCCTAGTAGACTCTTGGTAAAGACAGAGTAAGAAGATGCCCTTGCAAATGTTGGGTTTAGCAGCTTTTGCCTTTAAGTTATTCTGAGCTTAATGTAATACTGTGAGGCTTTTTATCCTTTATTTTTTATTTTCTATGTGAATAGCTGCCAAAATACAGATGTAATCCAGGAAGCCAGGACCAGAAAACCTTGTCTCAGTCCATTCTTAGGCTTCTCCCAGTTGCTGTTCACCTCTGCTCACCCTGAAATATCTCATTTTTCTGGGACAAAGGAGAGGTAAACATCAACAATGAGTGCTATGATTTCTATGTCTGACCTGTGCTATGGCCTGTAAGATAGTAACAGTTCAAAATTATCAATTCCACCTGGTATGATTATTCAGTTTCTGATTTTAATAGTAAATTTAAAGCCTGTCAGATACATACTCTGGTATTTCTATTCTGCTGTTGAATGAATCTAGAGTTTCTAATGAAAAAATAATTACTAATTTAATTAAAATCAATCACAGTGTTCAGGAAGGAGCTATGATAGGAAGTAAGGGAGCAGAAATGTTTCTACAAGAAAACTCAACCTTCATTTTTCCAGCTTATAAAACCAAATTACTTAACATTACAGTTCTTTTTCTAAAAGCTTATATATAATATTGCATAACCAGATACATGCTAAACTGAGTTACTCTAAATTTTCATAGAAAACATAGAAATACAGAGCTTGAAGGAATTAAAAAAATGCATACTTCTGTTCCAAGACAGAATTAGACATGACTAAAATAATCTCTCACAATCAGTTCTGCCATCTGAGTCATTTTCACTTTAAGAATACCTCATATTTGGTTTTTCTTTCTGGGCTTTAAAAATAAATAAATAAGTGAAGAGAGACAGAAACCATAGGAAGAAAAATATTTTTCAATTTAAAATAGAGAATGGAGAGAAGATAATAGATATTTGATGTGAATATTCCCTGCCTATTTTCCTTTCCTTAAAAAAAATCAGAGTGTGTGAAATACAAATTACCTACGTAAGGAGAATCCTCTAGAGAATCAATCAGCTATAAAAATCTTAGGAATTTAAAATAAATACAGCTAGAATAGCATAAATGGCTTACATAGCAAACGTGCAATTTTCTCTTAAAACTGTCCACATATAGTTATTAGTTCTTTATATCCAGAAAATCAAATATAGTAGAACCCATTTTAAAAGATTATTTATGGAAGAGAGGTGAATATTCAAAGGAAGATAACTACAGGAGAATAAGTCAAGATTATTTAATAAATTTTGTGAAAAAAAAGGTATACCTTTAGAAGGAAAAAATAATCAGGATGTTAGTTAAAATGTGGCTGCTATTCTTTAACAATGATGAAACAGAAGGGGAAAAAAGCATAAATATAGGCCTTGCTTCAGAAGACTGCAATGTAAGTTAAGCTACATCTAGTGACATTTTAGAGAGGGAAAAAAGAGAGGGAAGAAATCTGTAAAACTGCTGAGATATAGGATGTTAAATTTGTATATATATATGTATAGGGATATATATACACATCTACATATACACATGTGCATAAAAATAAAACATACATAAAGACTGAAAAAGAATCCACCTACTTTGAAAGAGAGGACTATACAGCAGAACATACTAGAATTTACAGCTGGGGTAATTTCAAGCAATAATTTACTTTGTTAAATGCATCTTTAAAGAAGCTTAGTCTTAAGTACTATTTTTGTTAGAGCCGCTGCAAGTTGTGTAGAAGAGATGCATGCTGACTTTCTTTGTAATCTAGAATTTTTTACTTGCTCTTGCTTCTATTTTCTCAGCCATTCAGTAGATTCTTGGTGTGAAAAAGTGAAGTCCAAGGCACCACAGCCTTCATCTATCCCTACTCTTTACCTACTAATCCCCCACGGACACTGAAGGTAAGAGCAGCTTTCCAGCTCTCTTAGCTGACTGCTGGCAACATCACCACAACTGGCCACAGCCACAGGTGCAAGGGCAGTTCCAGATCCTGGCTACATCAGAGAGGAACTGGGCTTTACAGGTGTTCCTGATACTCTCCAGTCCCTAGGTGGAAATGCATATCCTAGTTTTCCTTGCTGAAAATAAAGTGTGTTTCAAATTAAAGGTCAGTGAATTAGGTTAGTACAATGAGCAAAACAGAAATAAATGCCAAGTTATGTGAGAGTTGTCCAAGTCACTGGCTAATTATTGAACATTCTGCTCCACATTTAACAAAGTTACAGTGGTTTAGTAAGACAAAACTGCAGACTGCAGACAAAACTAATTACAAAAGACAGTTTCATGCATGGACATCACTGATGTTACCCTCTCTACGCAGAATTAAATGGGAACTGCCATTTTTCTCAGCCTTCTCAAATGCAAGGTAATAAATGAAGAAAAGGGTTTGGCTCCACTTTACAGGAATTGTGTTATTTTGTGGCTTTTTCTTCAAGGGGAATACAGAGAGGTAATCACAGAATGGCTAACCAAGTACTTTAAAACTATGGTGATGCTTAACCATTGGAGTACAAAGTTATTAGGAAGGAATACAATTGCCTAAAAAGGTAAACAAGGAAGTAACACATTTCGCTTTAGTAAAACAAAATTAAAGAAATACAGTGCAAATTTTTACATTTCAGTGAGAGCATCTTCTGTGACTCAGATGTTGCAAAGAATAAAATCTTTCCACAAACATGCTTAATCAAGTAACCAAAGCATAAAACACTGCAATAATCATAATGAGAGGATTAGCAGGCCATAACAATGAAGATGCTACTTTTCTTTCTGCCTCCTTCTTAAAAAAACATGTTAAATACCATCATCTTTATTTCCATTATCCAGCTGTAGTATTAATGAAGGGAAAAGCTGAAGGGCAAAGAATATATGCATAGGTATTCTAACCTTTACCAGAAATTAGAATTTGGATCAGAGGATTGGGTTGGTTTGTTATATGCACAAAAAACCTAATCTAAAATTAAGATATATCAACACCCATACAGAACTGAGCAACATACCTATTTATGCCTGATCAATAAAAGGTCTTCTATTATATACAGACCGTGTATGTATGTACTGTACAGTGTGTGGCTGTGAATACTGTGAATGCTGATGAATATAGTGTTCTGTTTCTTTGATGCTGAAACAATATATGTATACCATTAAATTCCATTTAAACAATCATCATCACATTCAAAGATTGGAACAGATGTAATTATTTAAATTGACAACTCACAGGTAAGAATTTTAACCACAACAAAAATGGCCACCAAAATTTGTTTAAACACAGTCGGGAATCCAAAGCATAAATTAAATAATATCCCACTTATACTTTGCAACACCTTGAAGCCTTAGCACATCCATAGGCTCAAAAGATAACCCTAATGTTTAAGTACTTTAGAATATTTTTTTAAAAGAGGCTGAACCAAACATGAGAACAAAGATGCCACCATGCATAACTTCCCGCCAGTGGTGACTTTCCCTGTGAATCAACATTATTTAAGTGCTTTATATCTCCAACCATCATCTCAAACTCTTACCAGATATCTGCAAGTAGATGATACAATAGAGAAAATGGGTTGCCATCCTTGCAGATGCATCCTTAGAGATGCACTAAAGAAACTGAGTAATGTATTTACCACCAGATTTCTCTTCTGTACAAACTTGGGGCTCTGGCTTAGAGAGCACATTTAGGGTCATTTATTTTTGAGTAAGTGTGTATTGCACCTACTACTAAAGCAGAAATAGCCAAACAGTTGACTTTGCTGCTGAAGTAATATAGTAATGTAGATGAAATGACCTGAAGCTACTCCTAAATTCTAGACTGAGCAACTCACAGTAAGTCATTGAACACTTCATCCTCATACAGCTGTGTTGTGCAGAAAACAGGTAAACTCTAAGCCAGTACCAAAGGAGCATTTGGTTCCATTCACCACTTAAGGCTTTTGCCGATAACATTTGACTTACATACGGCAGCCTTGAATTTGGATATCATTTACATCCTGGACATATGGTACTGATCTTGAACTTATT
Source organism: Ploceus nigricollis (assembly GCA_013399945.1). NCBI lineage: Eukaryota > Metazoa > Chordata > Aves > Passeriformes > Ploceidae > Ploceus > Ploceus nigricollis. The sequence goes on along the minus strand of VXBC01005608.1, from coordinate 14,454 downwards.
CAGTTGCAACAGGAAGGGCAACATGATGCAATGTTGTGATGTCAGGCCTTTTTAAGGCTGCTGAGAGTAGTAGCAAAACAGTATTTGGATGAACCAGTTCTGCTGTACTGCTGAAAGAGTAAAAGGCAGTCATGCCTGCATGAACCAAGAACTGAATGGACACTGGATGCCAAATAATTATTCATTACCTTCAAAGTGATCCTGCCACAAGTATTTTGGGTATGACTTATTTAGATTTTCATTGCCTCAGATAAGCTTGATTTTGTGTTTTTGGGAATTCAGTTCCCAGAGAATCAAACAAAGGATTAGGTTTTATGATGCTAACATAAACAAGCAAGAAAATGTTCAATTCACTCAAACCAGCCTCTTAAGAGTAAAACAATGAAATCAAAATGAGATTAAGCCCACAAACTTGTCCCTTTCCTTATGGTGGCTAAAAGCTTCCTGTTCTCAAATAGTAATGAAAGGTGAGTTGTCTAAAAGTGCCAATCCTTCATGGAGACATAAACCCATAAATATTCAGGATACTCAAGTACTGCTGTCAGCAGTTTCTTTCAAGCTAGCTACTGAGCAGGATGATATATGTGAAGATTTAAGGGTTGTGGCACTGTGCAGGTACGAACCCTCTAAGACTGGGGTATGTGAGAAGTGAAATGTTCAAAACACTTCAGGTGCATACAGGAACCAGTACAGTGCTCTCAGAGGGTGACAAGCTAGCAAAGTCATTTCAGACTTTCTTTTTTGTACCTCTAAGGGTCATAACCAGATAAGGAAACTAACAGATCAATGTGTAGTGAGGTTGATAGAACCCAAATTGCATAAACTGCCTAGACTAACTTAATTTTTATTATCATTATTGCAGAAATCAATACTTGAAGGTTATCTATCTATCTATACACACTATCTGTGTGGAATTCTAAGGCATGGATTTTGGTACTTCAAGCACCAAAACAAGAAAATAGCTCCACTCAATTCCATTTGATTGTGCCAAGCCCTTCCTCCACGGAACACACAGATCTCACCACTTGTATTGTCTAAGAAGCCCAGCAGAGTTCATTAAATCAGCTGTCAAACATTAATGTATCATCAACTGACTAAAGGTTATGTAAAGGTGCTGTTTACCAGCTGAGTAGCTCAGAGAAGCCCTGCTGACTGCTGTTGGCAGAAATCTATGCTAACAGAGCATTGCCTGCTAAAGACTATTGTTGACTTTGCTGTATGGCTGCCATGAAGGCGCAGATTGCACAAGCAAAAGGCAGGATCACAAAAGAATATCTGGAAGAAGGAAGATGGGCCATGCAAAGAATTTGACTGAAGCGTGATATTTCAACTTTGTTCTTCTCTAGTCTTCGCCATTGTCTTCTCTCCTTCTCTGTCTCCTCCAGCAAGGTATGTCTTGCCTTCCCATGGGTGTCTTTTCCTTGAAACACAGGACAAAGTATGCAGGATTCGCCAGTAGGGAAACTGCTATCAGTAAAATCCAACACTAGCACATAAGTACCCTCTTGCTTGGAAAACAAATAATCTCAAAAGTTTCAGTGAAACCCAGGTGGTTTCCAAAAGGAAAGTCATCAAGCCTTTATTCTGGCATAGCACAATCACCTGGGCCTCCAGGAGGCAGTTTTTATCCTACAAATTGTCCCAGAGACCACCTGTACCTACCCACAACACAACTGCCAGGGCAAAATGGTCATGATCATCTGGGTCCTTAGCATTCCACCATCTAATTTACTGATACTAGTAATCTAATAACTGAGTCAAATCTAGAGCTCCTTGGGCAGTTTCAACCTGATCCAACATTCATAGAGACCAGTGGTAGATGTCAGAAGTTAAAAAAATGCATTTCCTCATATATATTTAAAACCTCACAACCTCATTCACAATGTTTTTACAATTGTCGTAATTTTTTTCAGCATACAACCCTTGTCAGTGACAGTAGCACTCATAATTATTCAGCTGGCTACCAGCAAGATCCTAAGCATAATGATGTAATTTATACTCAAGTCAGGTGAAGAGAGATAACACACACTCAAATAAGATGAAGTCCATTCCAGTCATTTGGTACCCAGAGTAAGGAAATCTAAAAGAAAGCAATAAAGGCTTTGGAATAAAAGATAAGAACAAGTGTAATGGATCAAACAAGTAATATCAGGAAAGCAAATCATGACTGTTTAACAGGACACATTTAAAACTGTAAACCATGGTGTTCTACAATTCAGGCTTATTCACAGTTCTCCCCTGACAGATTACATATAGACAAAGCTGTCCAGTCAATAGGTTTCACAACAACATTACCACCAGAGCACTGCCTTATCATTTAATCTGGATACAGGGATGCAGATGGATCCTTCCAATTCTGTGATATTTATTGATTAGGATTTCTGATTCAGAACTAAACATGATGCTTCAGTAAACATCACAGGAATCACAGTTTGATTAGTTAAATTTTTTGCCTGATTAATCTGCAGCCTGGCTTCACATTTTCTATGATTTACAATGCATATTACAAATAATAAGATTTGCCTCTGGTTACTTTAAACAGATATTACAAATGCTGCTTCTCTGTCTGCCTTGTCAAATGGTCTTCAGCAGACAGGAAGCTTTAGACAAGAGAAATTAGAGAGGTGTTGGGTATAGAATTTCAGTGACTGCATGTCTGCAAATAGCTAAAGGGGGAAGGCTTTCATTTTAATTTTTTCTGTTCCAGAGAATTCTCTGGAGTCCTGTTCACTCCTGATAATTTTGAAATGTGTCAAAACCAGTAGTTAATAGTTTTCTTCCACTCTCACTTTAAAAAGAGATTAAATTTTTACTTTAGTGCAGAAGTTTGTGTAATGCCATGTAAATAGACCCATTAGGAAGGATCTGAGCGAGAAATCACATGCAATTTTTACACCACATTTGTATTTCTGTGTTTGCTGGGACTTTCACCAGGGGCTCCTGGAGAGTACACAAATGATGTCTGACAATTGGTTGGCAATGATGTGTGTCCATCTATGACGCAGTATGGTAGCATATTCCTGGATGGGAGGGTACTGGCGACTGCTGAAGGAGGACTACAATGGCACAAAGACAGGATGGAAGCAGACCCCTGAAATGCTGCTTTGGCAGACCTGTATATTTACAAATCTTCAAGAAAATTTATCAATAACACACCAGAGACTGGTAAGGTATTTAAGGACCCAATTCAACAAGCTAGTTAAACTAGACCAGGTGTCCCATTCTGCACTCTGGTCACAAAAATCCCGTGCAGCACAACAGGTTTGACAAAGAGTGGCTGCAAAGCTGCCCAGCAGAAAAGGACCTGGGGCTGCTGGTTGACAGTGGCTGAACATGAGCTAGGAATCTGCCCAGGTGGCCAAGAAGGCCAGTGGCATCCTGGCCTGTATCAGCAATTTTGTGGCCAGCAGGACCAGGGCACTGACTGTCCCCTTCTACTCAGCCTTGATGAGGCCACACCTCAAATCCTGTGCCCAGTTTTTGGCTCCTCAGTTCAAGAAAGACATTGAGGTGCTGGAGAGTGTCCAGAGAAGGGCAGTGAGTTGGGAAAGGGCAACAGAAGCTGATGAGAAGCCACTGAAGGTGCTGGGGATGTTAGCCTGCAGAAAAGGAGGTTCAATGGAGACATTACAACTTTCTAGAAGCACCCGAAAGGAGGCTGTAGTCAGGTAGGGTTCAGACTCTTTCCCAGGTAACCAGTGAGAGGAACAGGAAACGGCCTCAGTCTGCACCAGGGGATGCTCAGGTTAAACATCAGGAGGAATTTGTTCCCTGAAAGGATTATCAAGCACTGGAATAGGCTGTCCAGGAGAGTGATGGAGGCACCATCCCCTGGGGGTGTTCAGGAAGTGACTGTGTGTGACATTTAGCGCCGTGGTGTACTTGACAAGGTGCTGATGACTCAAAGTTTGGACTCGATGATCTTGGAGGTCTTTTCTAACCAAATAATTCTATGATTCTGTGATTTATTTCTTCCTTACCGTTTTTCACAGACTTCATGCCATGCTCCTAAGACTGCTTTCTCTCAGTTCTAGACTACTAGTAGACAGATAGTATTGGTACTTCCTGACGTGACATCTTTTGATTATACCTACTAGAAAACCTTGTTTTTAGACAAGATCAGATTTAACCTGAAAATAACAGAAGATGAAGTGGTCAAGGTTGCAACACCCAAAATATAATTCCATATGCATCTCTGCAAAAAGCAAGTCTTCATTTATATAATGTGAAAAAAAATAAAAAGAGAAAACTTTTGTTTTCAAAACTTTTGTTTTTTCATGTATATTTTTAGTGCAAATAGGTCATTTAACTGTGACTATGACTATTACCTGATGGTTGCAATATGAACAGAAGGAAAATCCAGCTGCAGAAACACTTTAAATGTTATTTTCATTTCAGAGATCAGATCATCAAATCTTCTGCCAACAATATCTGGTACAGTTTCAGAAGTGTGTGCAAGGTTTTAGATAGACAAGTCCCTTTATTTGTTGTGAAGGGAGCTCTATATATAAATTTCTATGCACCAGGCAGAAAATAGATCCCTTCTGTTTCACAAACCATATCACTTACTTCTAACAGAAGTCACTGCCCCAAATACTCATATACTGTGTAAATCTGTCTCAATCAGTTAGTCACAACACCTGATCGTATGCCTTTTCAAATGTTAATTTTGGCTATTCCTCTGTATGTAAAAAGTTGTCTTGAAGGTCGGTAAAGGATTAATAAAGGAAAACATAGAAAAGCTGGAAGAGCTTGTGTTCAGAGATACATGAAGTATTAAAATGAGTTTTCTCAAAGAGTGTACCATTTAACTCAAAGGTGACAATTTTAGCCATCTTTAAACATAAGGATTCATTAAGAATACAAATTCAGAGGTCCTTGCAGAGCAGTTCCCCCAGTCCTTCCATTAGGCGAACCAAAGAATGGCAAATGACGTAACTGAATCAGTGGCAATTAGATTTGACATTTTCCATTTTCCTAAAGCTAAAATGCATGCAGTAAAATACTCTATGGACAGAAACAAACAAACAAATAAAAATAAGCATGTTTCCTTCATGTATTTGTTATAGAAGGAAAAAAAAAATATAAGACCCTGGCTATGTGACCATCTTTGGAAAATTTACTGAAAATTTTATAAGAATTTTTTATTTTTACTAATATCTAGCATGGCAAATATTATTGTTTGGCAAACTTATTTGTAAGAGAAAAGAGTTCTAACAATAGTTACCTGTTTCTTCTGTAGCAAACATCTCATCTTCATCTCTTGCCCTTAAGCACTTATTAAATGGTTCCCTCTGGCCTTAAACGTAATTTTCTCTCACTCTCCTGAAGAGGAATATTTCTCAATCACATCAGAAGAAAACCTTTCATGAAGTGTACTACTTCTCTGAAGGCTGGAAAACATGTAAATTCTTGTTTAGACTCTGCACTAATTCTTGACATTTTGATTAATAATTTGAATGTGCCCATTTTTCCTTCTCCCAGTTAACCCATATACCTTATTATGAGCCTCATCAGGGCTGGCCTACATAAACCAAAAAAAACCCCTATTTTGTCCATCATTTAGTGAAAATATTTCCCTTAGCCTTAAGACAAGAAGCATAACCCTTTTTCAAAGAAGAAATGCAGTGACTCACTCCAGCCGCCTATGCAGTGTGGTTAAGACAGAACCAAGTGTTTATGCCAAGATACCCTCCTTACATATGAATAATATATTTACATGGCAAACATCCACCTTACATCCTGTCTGAACCTCCAAAAATTATAAGAGCTGTTTATTGGAAACTTAATCAAGATTGGCTTTAGCAATATTTTTGCCAATTTCTGTATCATTTTTGGATGCAGTTTAAAATTTAGTTTTTAAAAGATTCCTGGTCCATTATAGCATGTCCTTCATCCACATCTCTTTTTTGGTCCTCTTTGGTCCATTTTTGTACTGTTAATGTTGGAGCATTGCTCTCCCTTTACAAACCCCCAAATACTCCTATTTTTTTCCACTCAGAGTCTCATTTTAAATGTTAAAAGGGAGCAGATTTCCTCTATTCATTCACCCTTACTTATTTTGTTAAAAAACAGGAGAGAAATATATTTATTGTTTAACTCTTGCCAAAGAGTTTAATCCTGGAAAATGCACACACACACACAAAAGCACGGCTTTCTGTAACCCATAAGAAAATCACTCTTTTTTTACTAGTGTGAATGCAATTTTAAAAATCCAGAAGTACTTCCAACTCAAGTACTTTTCAAGGTGAACAATGAGTCTGAAAATGAAGCAAAGGACTTGGAAGAGTGCTATAGACCTATTTTTTTTTCTCCCTATGTAATTGACATATCATGTGACTGTGGGTAATTCATCTTCTCTGTATTCTTGCAGTATGGCAGGGAGGGCCCTGCACATGTCCAACAAAATAACTGTTCAAAAGAGTTCATTGTTAAATACTTGGTTTTGTTGCTAAAATGAAGGAACGCTACCTCCAGTTACAACTAGTTACAAAAACTGAAATCACACTGACCTTGTATGACCTTTTCATTTAAAAGGTCAAAGTAAATCCAGGAATATTTTAGGAAAAGAGAAATTCTTTTCACTGAAAAAAAAATTTATATTTGGAGGTTGTAATAGTTAAGTTTCATAGAAATCATTAAAAACTCTGAAGCCATGACAAGTACAGATGAACATGTATCAAAACAATATATATGAAGAGAAAAATATATGTAATGATCTTATTATTTCCAATCAGAACAGGGAATTTAATGCAATTTTACAGAGGTGTGTTTTGTAACTTACCTCTGATTTTTTTTGAAAGTGTAGTCCATATTTAAAATACTTGAATACTTTCTATTATTGACATAATTGCATAACTTTCCAGATTTCAAATGAAAATTATAAAAAAAGTCATGCATTTTGTATTTCAGAAAGGATTACTCTTGTCTAAGAAATAGTAGGTTTTTGACAAGCATTAAAGTTCTGAGATTCCCACATTTAGAGGTTATATTCCTAAAAGTACAAGCAAAATCTGTTCTATAAGACAGTTAATTTTAAATCCTACCTTTTTTTAAAACATTGCCTCCCTCATTAGAAAGATATAAAATTGAATGACAGGTGTAGTCTGGCCTTAGACCAAACTATAAACAGAATTAGTTCATCAGCATGAGGAAATCTTGTCCTCTTTGGTCATTAATCTAAATTTCATTAATCAGATTTGAAGCTGCAATTTTGTTTGTCTGTGTCTAGATGGTCAAAAAATCAGCAATAAAGATGACACTAAGCAGATTTTTGAGCTGAAAACTATGGAGTCATTATATGGAGTCACCCTAATAAGGAAGTCTTTAATTAATTCTGGTTTTCTGCAGGAAACTAAGAATGATATAACATTATAATCTTACTAAAAATATAGTGAGTATAAATGGGCACTGCTTCTTCTAGCAAATACTGGTAAAGCAAACAAGTTTTATGTTTTCATTTTTCCAACACAGTTTAAAAAGTAAAGTTATGCAGCAACCCAGTAAATTGATGTAAAAAGCATTTCTGTTAACACAGCTTTTGTAATTTTGAGACTGCCATAACATCCTTACACAATTTTTTTTTTTTTACTACTCTGTAGTTACAGTGCAATATCAATATTAGGACATGTGTCCATATGCTGTAACTGTAACAAATGATGCACTCAACCCTCATATTTTTACAGAATGTATTTTTATTCATTTTATGCAAAATACATATAAAGAGTTAATGCTGTTTTGCATAAATCCAACCACTGAAAATTCAGTGAGTCAAACTAGTTTCATTCAAGGTGAGTAAACACACCACATAATATTGTCAGACACCTTTATTGGTAACAATGTGTAAAATGGCAAAGAGTGGAGAAAGACTAACTTCCTGACATCATCTTTTTTTGTAACAATGAGATAAGGACAATAATGATTTTGCACTGTAAAGTGCTGTAAAACAGCCGCTGAATATAACAGAAATTCTTTATCAAAGGAGTAATTGAACAGAGATGGTAATGGCTAAGTTAGCTCAAAGTGCATTTCTACCCTACAAGAGACTGCAAAAAATAACATCTTAGCATTTTCATGTTTACTGATTTCCAGGTTTAGCTTGCCTTTGTGAATTGCCTTGTAAAGGTTTTTTTTCTGCTATTGCATTCTCCTGCTACTGGTTCATAACATGCAAAAAATTAACCAGAAAATTTTGTTAGCTTTTTTGGCTTTGGTTTTGTTTCTTTGGGTGGGATTTTTGGGGTTGTTTTTTGGTTTGTTGTTTGTTTTGTTTTGTTTAGAGAGGTTGTTTCCACGATCTTAGCATTGGATCTTAGCATCTTAGCATTGGAATCTGGGGACTTAGCTACGTTCTCAAGAGTTTCATATGAGTGTTAATCTGCCTGTAAAAACTGCAGCAAGGTGAAAGAATGCAACAAATCCAATACACATGATCCTGTATACACCGAGCTACATATGTGTGTACAGCTATCTCATTCACATACAGTCTGAGCTTGATTCTCCTCACAGATAAGGAAAGGCTAGGGCTACATCCAAGATGTTGGATGTAGCTGTAACATAGCAGAGAGCTTTCTGAGAAAGCAGACAAATACCATTGTGCTTTAGTTCAGCAGGGTGCCGGGACAGTGACTGATAAAAAAGGTGTAAGTTCCTCTAACTTAACATCTTTTCTTTCCATTGGCCAGTACCATAACTTTTGAAAGGCTCATCTTGTCCTTTTTCTATCTTGGGTATTATACTAAACATAAGTGACAGGCACTGAACAACATGTGTGATGCTGTTGTGTTAATCTCTCAAAAGAAACTGAAGTCTTAGATTTCTACAACCAACAGTTTTCTACTCTGTCCTGCAACATTACCTTCTCTGATCCTTACTAATATTTTTCTTAATTTACAAGAAAGATGAATTCCTTATTTTGTTTTGTATCACATTCTGAGGAGGTCAAGGATACATTAATGAATTGCTGGGCATGGGAATCTGAGAAAAAAGACTGCTGAAAACTTGCATTTTTGAACATCTGCATAACTAAGTATAACAACATCTTGCCTTTCTCATCTCTACGAGCAGACAGCATGAATGCCACTTTTTTTCTGCCTTGCAACTCTGCCCTTTAAGTTTCAGCTTAGACAAATAGGGGTGCTATATGGATGGCTGTCACTGTCACTAGTGTGGTTCCATGTTAGGCTTAATTATCTAAACTTTTATTATATATGTGTCTAGATTCATGAGCCTAACAAACCACATCTAATTTGTAAGTCAAGTAAAAAGAAAAATCACCAATACCTGAAGACATTCATTTCTCTGTGGACAATTTGATAATAATAAATTTCTAAAAAGTAATTTGTGATGAAATTAACCATGGACATGCCACCAGGTAAAAACTGGAAGCTAATGGAAACAGTAATGAGATTTAGAGACATAAAATAATTGCTTGTTTCAGTCCCTCCTGTGGTCCTGTATAAAGTGGACTTCTTAATGGCTGTTACCACTGTGATAAAGAACAGTCTTGCTTGTGGTAAGAGAAGGCAACTGAGGAAGGAATGAGATATTTTTGGCCTTGGTGTTACTTGAAGGTGTAGTGCACTCGAGAAATCCAGGTTGCAGATGTAAAAAAACTAAACAAAACAGCTCTTCCTAGTACAGCATAGAAGAAAACAAATAAAATTAAATCATTTTAGTTTTCAATGTCATTAATTAGGATATTTAAATCCTGACATTGAGAAATCAAGTATTCCTTTATAATAATTATATTTGAATTCATAGGAATCACCATCTGCACACTAGGCAAGCCATTTTATTTCTAAATGTTCAAAATAATTACTCTGTAGTCCTGACACCCATTACCAAAAAAAAGCTGTTTTATGATCTCTGAAAAGGATATGAGTTACATATATTTGCAAAACAATGTGATAGTCAAGGCAATAACTCAGCAGGTACCAGATTTGATCACATGTATAATCTTGCTTTCTTTCAAGGGACTTAACAGTCAATGTGTCATTTAGGAATACTACCTAAGAAAAAGAAGTTTTCTTTTGGAACATTTCCATAATTCAGAAGTACAATTATAGATTCAATCTTAGTTCCATTTAAAAAGTGTATTAAAAATGGCCCTTTTAATTAGTGTTTGTATATTAGAACAAAGTTTGTGGAAATCTTAATCCTTGACCAGTACCTTATACCAGGACCAGTTCAGTGCCTTGACGTAAACAACTGTTTCCATGATGCTGAAGCACATCTCTTAAGTTCATGCATTCTGTATTCAGAGGGTTACATGCAAGCACCAAGTTGAAAATCCAAATTGTGAAATCTGAAGGAAGAAAGGAAAAATCTTGAAGCAAGACAATTGATTTAAATATAGATCTCTGAGTTATTATCTGAATATGCCTCAATGCTCTGGTGGAAGCTCAGTTCCTGTAGATCATTTGATCATCAGATCAAAAAGTGCCACTTTAAGTTTGCCTGTAGAATAACTTAAGGAGCACCAAAGAAAGATGTCAGAAAGATGTCTTCTATCGGGATCACATCTTTCATTGCACAGTGAGATCACTCACTGTCTGTGGCTGTAGCACTACCATTGTCTAGTCACTGAATAGAATCCATTTCTATTACACCCAGAAAAAGATAGCATTCGCTTAGCAACCTCCAGAAATCCAAAGTTGCACGGTGATGCAATACTTCAGGAATCTCTTAATATTACATGTCAATGACTTACTTAAAGTTCCTTTCTCAACAAGAAAAACAGGAAAAAAACCCAATAACAATTAATATATACTTCTTCAGTCTCTTCAGAATTTTCCAGCCGATCTGTAGAAGAAAATTGTATTCATACTACGGGATTTTAGAGGCAAGCAAAAAATTAAATTATTCATAATTTATGAATGAAGCTATTTAGAATTTCACAGAAGTTGCTTTAAAACTCATTATATTTCTCTAAAACCTTTCTTTTTACTTCCCATTCAATTCTACAGAATCTTCCAGAAAGAAGTACTGTTTTTGGCAATACAAGCAATGGAAAAACTTCCTGAGAAAGAATTCCTTTGGGGCCAGAGACAGAAAAAAACCATATTTATCTGAATGCAAAGAATCAGAACACTGTTATAAATGTTCAAGATTACTTTTCGTTTTCTTCACTGCTAGAATGGAAATGTGAGCTATGTCCATAAACTTGCCAGCATCTTTATTATCTAAAAAGTTGGTTTTTAATTTATTTCTCACATAAGAAAACCTACATCTTCCAATCTAAAATTAGACTGTGAGACTGTCTTATCCTGCAGCCAATCATGTAAGGAAGGCACTGAAATAAAAATGAAAAATCTGAGAATTCTAAAAGCAATAGAAGTAGGTCACAGTGAGCCTTACATATGGTTAAGAGAAAGTTTCAGTAACAAAGGTATTCTTGTTAATGAGCTGTAATTTAATCAGCTTTCTCACGAGGAAAAATTGTCTCCACATAAGGTGTAAATTGCCCCATACAGAGCTTATTAATAAACATAGAAGGGTTTTTATGTGCCCTATCCAATGTATTTAAAGGAAAAATCCTTGCAGTGGAGTGGTTCTCAGGTGCACATTAGATAATTACATATTGTTGGTTCTACTTAGCTGCCTTAGATTTAAAGCAAGGGGCTCCACTTTGATGAGATTTGTAGAGAAGCTCTTGCCCACTGAATGACCCACTTCAGTCATTTAGAAAAGGTGGTAACTGGTGTCTTAATTGCACAAGTTTAATATCTAAAAATCTGAGCCTGGAGTCTGTGGCAGCCCTGCACCTATTCCCTTTTAATTATTTAATTTTTTAAAAATGGTAATATGGTGTCTATTTTAAAGTTAAAATTACCATCAGCTGCAGACGTGTGGAGAATGCCCTGTTGGTTTGCAGTAACAGCACAAAAGAGTGTAACATCTTTGCTTGTTTGGTGTCATCTCTTTTCTAGGTTTGAAAAAACAAAAGCTGCTTGCAGGAACTGAAGAAGGAACTATTGCACCCTCTTGGTCTTCTCAGCTGTATTTCTACATTCAGGGGTCAATCTGAAGCTCATATTCTAACAATATCTGTCAGGATCGCAGGTGCATTTGAAAGGACATTAGTGTTATTTCATTAGTTGGTTGTCAATAGCAGGAGATGACGTCTGATTATATTTAGACTAAAAGTCATGCAGGAATTACAATGTGCTTTTGCACAGTAGTTAAGACTCTTGGAGGAATGATGAGCTACAGGCATCCTCTCTAAGACATCTACAACTAAATAAAGGAAGTGCTTATTTTTAAAAAAATTACATTTCCTAAAATTTTATAGATACAATTGAGGCATTAATTTTCTTCAGTAATTTCAAACCACTTAGCTAAACAATTCCATTAAACTTCTGCATTCTTTGACGTATTTAGTAACATTTCTTTCAGCCTAATTTACAATTAGCTATTCTTTTTCAGTCTATATTGACTCCTAATTTAGATATTTAGTGTGTCTGTGTCTAATTTGCTATGTATTTTGACATATTATTTGAAGAACAAAACCCATGTCATCTATAAGAGACTTCTTATCTAATGATTTGTTAATTTAATTGTCACGTTTTTAAAATACTTACATTTTTTGTAGTTTGTGTTTAGCACTTGGGCTAGAGAAGCCAAGAATTCAGTGCAACTCTATGCATCTAGTAGAGACCAATATGTGTCCAGCATTCAATTGTACATGCATATGATGTAAAATTTTTGGTTGGATACCCATATGGATAAAGGAGAAACAGTATGATTAAATGGGAGTGTTGATATTTTTCGTAGGATACTTAGATATGCAAGTGAAATTCTAGCTATTTTTAAGACTAATGATATAACTGTATTTTCAGTTTCAGGAACCACTAAGTAAATTTGTGATTTCCAACTGCCTTCATCTCTTACATATCCCTTATAAAAACATTTCTTTATTTCTCTTCTAATTCCTGTTACTTCTACACAGTGGAAGCATTGAGCTGCATATCTCCCTTTCATTTAAAATTTACTAGATAATAATAG
>VXBC01005607.1:240846-260114 GCA_013399945.1 Ploceus nigricollis | reverse complement strand
GCTCCCGGCCCGGGTATTTACAGCTGGAACACCTCAGACAGTAAAGAGTTATTGCAACAGGACAGCACTTGCCTCTACGGTCAAAAATCTCAACAGGTGTTCAGAATCATGACTTGTGGATCCCAAAAGGCAGTTGTTAAACATGCAAAAACATTACTAAACAATATTATCTAACTTCTACATCTGTCAAATACTTGACCTTAATAAGGAAACCAATTACAAAATACTTCCTTGTAGTGCTATACAAAAGTTATAAAATTAAGATTCTATCAACCACTTTTAAATATTCCAATTTTTCAACAGTGCAGTTTTTCACGTCTTTACTACCACTGAACATTCTGAAGTAAAAAAAAATAAATCAGCAAATTAGATCAAAGTGATGTAATCTTTGGATCCCTTTATTCCTGTGGCCTTCATATACATACACAGACACAAATGACCAGGTTTCTATTTCAGCATATCAGAAAGTTGCAACTAGTTATCCAGAATTGGCAAAAAGTCCGTACTGTCATTTGTGACTTCGTGGTGTTAGAACCAGAGTCTCAATGTCTCCAAGCTACGGTCTATCAAAATGCAAACAACTTCAAACACTAAGAATTCTTTAAATTGCTCATGTCTACAGGTATTACAACAAAGTTAACTTTTCAAGAATTGACAAATGGAGACAGACTTTTATCCCAGGCATTCCAAGAGAATCACCAACTCGTGTGCCTGGTCCATTATTAAAAAAAGTTAATATTTCTCACTAAGTAAAATTAATTGCAAATCTTGACATATGAAAATTCCTTTCCTCCTTTTTTTGAAAATATCTCCTTAACTTGGTCAAATCCTGTGATATGCCAGAAGCTACAAAATCAAATTCTTGCAAGAGCAGTGAAGCGTGTATCCAGTTTTGTGTAATGGAAGAACATTTTCAAAACTTCATTATAGTCCAAATATAAAATCAAACATTTAAGCTTGAAAAGCTGCTAAAGAAAAAAACCCCAACTAATTCAGTGTTCTTCAGCATATCAACTTTCTGCAATAACAGTATGTTTACCGACTTAAAAATGTTTATTCTTTAAAAAATTAGTTGCTTTTTATACAGCTATACAAAGTTTGTAATGTTTCTTTGGCAATGGGATATAATGGAATTTTACAACTATATAAAAACTTTCCTTTGCCTAAGAAACAGTATTTACTGTGTGTACATATCTGACTGACAAAGCAAGTTTTCTACTGTCCAGCACCCTAGTTGATACAAGAACAACTACCTCAAAAGGGATTTTACAGGATTTCCAAAAAACAACCTTCGGTGGGTCAAAACACTCACAGTATCGACGGCCTTCTGCATACCATTGTCCTTACAACTTGAAGCAATTATCAAATACAGTTTAGTAATAAGAAAAATCCTTTCAGCGATGAAAAAATACTTAAAACTCCATCGAAGTACTGCTTATAATTAACTATACATAAGAAATTACTTATCCTTCTGTCTCAAATATATTTAATGCTTACTGTTTTCAAAGATGGCCATTTCTCAAAAGTAACTGCATTACACCCCTTTGAAATTAAATAGTTAAATCCCAGTGCTGGTGACAAGTATACAGCAAATTAACTTCATTCTTTGCAGAGATCAAAACTAATTCTCTGATTCAAGAAGATCTAGACGTTCACCTGGTTTGTAGCTTTCTTGTAGACTACGCAGCAACTTTGTTGTCTTTCTAGAGGGAACAAAAGCACAGTGTTAAAATTCATTTTGCAAAACAAATCCTACAAACTAATCTGAGCAACAGCCCTGGGAGCAGTTGTGCTATGCTGGCTATTCCCCATGTCCTGCAGCTGAAAGGAGACCTCCGGAGGAGATCAGGTTGGCATCTGGTCAAACCCCCTCAGTCTGCCACTGAGTAGAGCAGCTCATCACTCCAAACACAAAGCACAGCACAAATCCTCAGCCCTTACACCACCTCCTACTCAACTGGAAGGCAGCAAAACTCTTGTTCAGAAATTCAAATTGCTAATCGTCAATCCCTCATTTCCATTCACATGCAGCTATCCAAAGTTTCTTTAAGTCATAGGACTAACTGTTGAAAACTAATCAAGGAACAGCTGAGGGATGTCTCACAACAGAGAGAATTGTGCTGTGATGTAACCCCCCCATTTTTTTCATTAAAAAAAATTAAAATTTCTATTAAAAAATCAGAGATTCTTGTTTGCAAAACTCTAACTGCTCATGCAGTAAACTAGCAGAAGCTGTTGTTCTGTCCCAGTCAGAACTCTAAAAGCCTAGTTTATCTGAACCAATCTGGATAGTTGTCTTTGTTACTGATTCTAACCAGTACACCAGTCTATAAGATTTGTGCCAACTCATTCACAAACAATTCAAAAGTTTGTTGCACAATGGAAGCAAGTTAAATTATTCCCTCTCATTCTTTATATTTTACAATATTGCTTGGAAAAACGCTTGCAACTTGCATCTCTAACATTTGCGTTCAATCCGTAGAACTTTTTTTCCCCTTCTTTTTCTTCTCCTTCCCAATACCAGCTATCAAATGCTAGCACTCAGGGCATGTGACAAAAGGCAACCTTTGTTTTTGGTTGTTGATACTAAAATGATGCTATGTAACTAAAATTTCAGCATTAATGGACTTGCAAAAAAAGTAGCTCAGAGCCCCTGCAAAACACCGCTCAAGAAGTTCTAATTCAACATCAAATCTAAAAGCAGGAGATTCTGACCACTCCTTTCCCAGAACAGTGGATTTGGTGAGAGTAACACGAAGTGCACCTTACCCTGTATTCGAAGTCAGCGAACTCCCTGCCTCCACGGCCCCCTCGGAATCCGCCGCGGAAGCCGCGGGGGGCGGTGAAGCCGCCCCTGCCACCCCCCCGGCCTCTGCCCCCTCGGAAGCCGATGACGCCCCTGCCCCTGTAGCCGCCGCGGCCGCGGTTGGGGCGCAGGGGGATGCCGAAGGTCTCGGCATTTAACCGCCGCTCCTCGGCCCAGGTGGGTCGCCGCTCCCTGCAGCACAGAACCAACAGCATTGCTGTGAAACACTTGGGAAGGAAGGCAGAGGAGCCAGAAAGCCCGTGAGGTGAAAAACGATACATTAATCACACAGTAAATCTCCACAGTATCCCTTCCACAAGAACCCAGGTGTCTGCCACAGTTCACTGGTCTCATCAAGGAGGAATATGGTACAGAGTCACTAATTAGATATTAATAATGCTCTAAGAGTTTGCCATATTGAAAAGCGCACTCTGTATCCTCTGCACACAGTGTATCATGTGAAGCAAGAAACAGTTTACAGTTACAGATGTTACTTTATCTGGCTGTGAGTACAACCAACAACTCCCCCTCCCTCCCCTGCAAGTCAAAATAGGTCAGCAATCCACATCATCGTGTCTAATAAAAAGGCAGCAGCAAAAGATAAGCTTTAATTTTCCTGAAATGCTATCTGTCTATTTGAACAACACTACTGGCAGAGACAGTTATGTAATCTGCTTAGAAACCATTACCAAAGCCGGGTCAAAATTGTTTTAACTAAAGTGTTAATTTAGCAGCAAAGCAAAACAAACAAACCCCTCCACATCTTAGTAAATCTGGAAAGGAGATTCTAGAGCCTGTGCATTAAGTTCTAAAAGCACAGCTCTAAACCACCTTAAAATACCTTCCTATGACCATATTGCACTTGCCCACAAAGAAATTTTGTGCTTCTTATTCCCGTTTTATTTTTGCCAGCTGCATGTGGGAATAAGCTCTGATTCACCTTTGATTCAGAGTTGATTGTAATGAGTAGCACTGACAGTACCTTATGATATAAACATGCATTAAACAGACTGACAAGCTTCTCCTTGCAGGCCATACCTATTGTCATCACAGGAAATATTATCAAAAAAGGATTTGGTTTTGTCATAGTAGCAATTGGGTCCAAGTGGATCTTCCTCATCAGCATTCCCTTCGCTATTTTGGGTATCAACACCTGAATCACCTTTGTCTTCTCCGTTTACAGGCTTCTCTGGTTTCTCAAGTTTATCTTCTGGAAAATAAAAAGTAAACAGAAGCCTAAAAAAACCAGCACTGTTAAGTTATTCCCAGTCAGAGAGGAACTATACTGAATGCTACAAAAATAATTTAGTGTGGAAATCAAATAATTTGACATGTAAATTAGGATGTACTGCTGTCTGGAGGTTACTATGCTTCCTGTGGGTTTAGTTACCAAAAAACCCTGCAGCAGAACAGATTTGATACCCATCTATTTTCTTCTCTCTTCAGCTACCTCCTTCCCAGGCTTAAGAGCCTCATTCAGTGACTCTTCCTAAAAGCCATCCCATGGTTTTGTTCATCCCCATTGTCCTTCTCCTTTGTCTTCTGGTTTTGCTGCCATCTCCTTTAAGAAGCAGAGCCAGCATTCTGATTTTATGATATATTTATTTATTTCCTAATAACGCCTCAAGTTTAACTCACTGTTTTAACTGGTACTGAAAACAAAGCTGATGGTTCAACACCAGCAGCTATTAACTATCTTCAAATCTCATTCCTAAATGTCTACAGCTTAAATCTCACAATGCTGTGCATAAACTTCAAGATAACCAGCTCAATCTTTCCACACCACACACAAGAACTACCACACTCACAAACATTTCTATAGCTATTTATGGTTAGTGTTCCCTTTTCTCTTTATTATTCTGAAAAAACCAGTATCAACAGCAAACCATCAACTGATTGAAAAATGATCCAAAAAGACAGGCGAGCACCACAGAGCAGATCTTACGGGACTCAACTGGTGTTTTTACTCTACATTGAAATCTGACCATTTATTCCCACCTTTTGTTTCCCAGCTTTTAGCCAATCATTCACTGAAATAGGGAACTCACTGTATTAACCTGCAACAGTTTTGTCCAAAAATAGTAGCAGCAGTGTAACAAACAGGTGGCTGGTCACAAGAGAATGAGGTAATCAAAACAGAAGCCTGCTAGAAAATGAATGCTGGCAGCATGGTTTTTAACTACTCCTGCGTTCCTCTGGAAAAGGATAAAAGCAAGGAAATGCTAGAAACTTTCAAACAAACTCTCCTACATACTACAATGAAGTTCTGATCCCAAACTCCTTTGTTTTTGGCCTAGAATTGACATTATAATTTTGGTCTAATAATTGAAAACCTAAAACATAGATTTTCTTTTATTGCATTCTTTCTAGAATTTTAAAGTAATAAACATTATTGGGACTTCTGGTTAAGTAATCTGCATTTTTAATAGAGAACCTGTTAAAACTTCACAGATGATATCTGCTAGTTAAAATTTGTTAAAAACTCTAACAGTGACCCAAGTATTTAATTAACATATGATCCTAGTTTACTTATTAATTGGTTTTTAAATTTATTTTTTAATGACTGTAAACAAGACTTAATACTATATGCCTTTTAAGAGTTGTTCTCCAAGGTAGGATCAAAACAGCAAGACACAGTTTTTCCATGTTCAAATCTAAAGCCAAAATTGTTTTACCTTTTAATTTAAGTTTATTATGAAATTCTCTATCAATTTCCTCCTTATTGAATTGTGCATTTGCACTTTCAAAGTCAAAGTCCTTCTCAAACTTCATTGGACCATCCCTCCTACTACCAAATCTTCCTCGGCCCCCTCTGTGACCTCCACGGCCTCTCCGTACTGCAGGTGCACCTGGAACTGAAAAGAAGGAAATTCTGTTTGGTTTTGCTTTGTGGATTGCCTTTTCTCTGAGGATGGTGGAGGGTGTTTTGTTTTTTGGTTTGCTTTCTAATTCCTGGGGTAACAGGTTGGGACTTCAGAAGTGCAGGAAGAGAATGCCTGTTGTTTAAAGTCCCATCAGAGCAGCTTGTAATTTGTAAATTCACTTACAGTAACGATGACAGTGACACAGAAAGCATAACAGTACTAAATTTGTGTGTTAAAAGACTCTCTAGAAGTCATTAAAAGCTTTTGGAAGACAAGTTAAAATATTAGTGGCTTTTTAGTCAAGTATTTTTCTAGAAAGGTTTTTATTTCATGCTATTATGTTTATAAATCTGTGATATAAACACATACTTGATTTATATTTTTATTTAAATTTATTGCTTAGTAAAAAACAACAAGAAAATATTTTTCTCTTTAATGTTGACTTCACTTGCTTGTATTCTTCTGGCTCAATGCAAAGTTATTACCCTCTCAAAGCAAAATGTGAAAGAATTTGTGTATTTTAGCAAATTTTAAAAAAACTTATTGGTCTGAAAGCAACGATAGCTATTTCTCAAAACATGATTTACCAATTTGTCGTTTGTTTTCATTTCTGAGTTCATTTTCTGATCTTGAAACCTTGTGTGCTTCAGCTAAAGTTGGAAATAAAAACATGATTTGTTTATCCAATTAGGTATTTTTGATCATACTTTTGTATATATAGTTCAGATTTTAAAAAAATCCAAACCTATAAATGTAAATCACATGTTTAAATCATAAAACAAAAAAAAAAAGGAATTTAGAATATATGCTTAAATTTAAAAAGAAATATATATCTAATCCAGGTCTCTGCTGGCCAGCCTAGCAGTAATAGACAGCAGGAAAATTCCTATGTAATACCCTTTAAAAGAGCACTCTGTATGTGTATGGAAGGAATTAAGCTGTATGAAAACTATCCAAAGCTACCTCGTCTGTGCTCTTGGTTCTCTAGGGATTTTTGGCTTGCAGACACCAAAGGTCTGGTTTGTACAGGACTCCTCCTCCCAACTGGTGCTGGAGCGGGCAGGTGGGCTGAAGCTGTTTGTACAGCTTGTTCCATAGTGGGGCTCCTTCTCAAATGGTCCATCTGAGGGCTTGAACGACCTGGGGAAAAAATAAAACAAAACCAAACCCCACAGGGTTATTTCTCATCTACAGAGGTGAGTTACTGGTCTCAACCAATCTAGACTGACAGGTTTATCTGCCTTAGCAGTCAAGACAGCTGTGTTAAAAAAAAAAAAAAAATTTCTGCACCATCAGATCCA
Source organism: Ploceus nigricollis (assembly GCA_013399945.1). Taxonomy (NCBI): domain Eukaryota; kingdom Metazoa; phylum Chordata; class Aves; order Passeriformes; family Ploceidae; genus Ploceus; species Ploceus nigricollis. The sequence continues at coordinate 253,143 of VXBC01005607.1, read as the reverse complement.
CTAATTCAGAATAAAGGATGTTTAGGAATACCCCTTCCCTCAGTCTAAAAAAGAATAATGGATAGGACACCCAAGCCCTACCAACCCATTAATGATGTACATTTAGCTGTGGAATCAAACTTTGGCATTGATTGGAGATAAAAATGCTCTTCTGCCTACCTAGGATGCCAGGTGGGAAGAGGCCGCTCCCCAAGGCAGCTGTGACGCTGCTCAGGTGCGGCTGCAGGACCCCTGCCTGCGCAAGGACAGCGGCACGGGCCGGCTCAGTGCGGGGAAGGAGCTGTGGGAGCTGCCCCACACAGCACTGCTCACACCGGGCCACGTGCACCTTCAGAAGCACCTTCAGAATGCAGCCATTGATCCAGCCAGACAAGTTTACAACATCAAATAGGTAAATCTACTAAGAAATTAGAATAAGACTCGAGTCCCAGAAAGTAAAAGAACAAGGTTCTATCTATCTCATTACAAAACTAACAAAAGGAAAACAAAAAACAAACCAAGCCCACAAAAACTCATGAACAAAACAATAAGACCAACCATACCACACTTGCAGTTGACAAAGACGAAAACTATTTCTAAAAGCAAACACTCAGAGAAAAACACAGGAAATGCTGTGGCAGAATGTATGTTCACCTGGAGCATACGTCATACACGTCCACAAATCGTAAGGCTTTAACTGCAGAAAACCAAACTTCTATCTCAACAGAGAAATGCTCAGCATACTTTTGCCCTTGAATTAATCCAATAAAGTAGAACCTATTTTTGGCAACCCACTCAACTAGTCCGAGCAACACTCCTAATAGGTATACAAATCTCAGCTGGAATTTAGGAAAAAAACCTGTTTGCTGTAAGTCTTTTACCTTTTAACATGACTGCATGATTTAAAAACAGCATTAGGAATATCTCTCGGCACACACTTTGACAGCAAGGAAGAGTGGAAGAGCAGGAAATAATGGGGTTTGGGTTTTTAAGGAGCAATGTTAACAACATTTGCATGAAGGTGAGGGTGAAGGTGTTCAATGTTTAGTTTCTTTTCTCTTTGCCATTCAAATATCATCCAGAATCTCATTTTTTCCAATACGACATAAACTATCCATACAGTTCCTGTTAATATTAAGCTGACTTAAAAGTCATGTCACCACCTCTACAGGAAATCAGGTCTGCTGTTAATACCATCTATGTAACTATGCATGAACAGAAGAACTACAGTTAGGAATAAAGATTTTAAAATTTTAAGCTGAAGGACTTCCCATTTCACTCAGTACGAAATATCTGCAGTTCTGCCATGTTATTAATAAAGCTAAATACTGACTTTCCACATGTCTCTGTTTGCTAACACTATTTCACTTAATTAAGCCCTACTTCTCAGTACAGGTTCTTTAAGGGTAACAATAAATGTGTTACTACCTGCAGCACTCCAAGATGTAGAGAAAACACATTTAAAGGGCAAACACAAAGCCTCTCAGTGTTTCCTGGGCTTAATACCAAGTGTTTTCATGAGAGAATTCAGCTGTTCGGTTGGTGTTTCTGGCAACCACCAAAATCACATGGATACAACTCGTCAAAAAAAGATTGAAGTCACTAAAAAAGATTTTACCTTGAGACATCTGTGTTTTTAGTGATCTTGCATCTGTTGTAAACGCAGAACCAACTGCAGTGCTTTGGGACATGTTAGCACTGCCTGAAGAGTCTGTTCCAAAAGATGTTAAAGAACCTCCTGCTTTGAAAGAAACAATATAGTTGTAAAATCTGGTTTAGACCTTTTTTTTAAATTAGCACTAAATGATCAGTGCAGAGCTGTGTTACAGTTATTCTGTTATTATACAGTTATTATACATGTAAGTCTGCCCTTCCCATACAGTTTTAGTTTCATCTAACAGATGTATGCACACAGGCTGGTAAGACTAATAACTTGATTTTTTCATCTAAAATGAGTAATAAAAGAGCACTTCTAACTTCACCATCACAAGTATTAACAAAACACAGTCATCTTACAGAGCCATACATGTTATTGGTATATATTTTCACTTAAGATCTTTTCAGCAAAAGTATGACTGTCACATCTTATTGAGATAAAATTATGGCCAATTCTACAGCCTTTCTTTTGCATGGCTAACATTTTCAGTACCAGGAGTAACACTGTCGCCCGAACAGTTATGAGACTATAAGTTCCTATGAGAAAAACTAAACTGTGAAATAAACTCTCGGGGAGGAAGGAAAGTTGGTTGGTGAGTCTCAGAGAGAAAATGTGCAGTCTAAAGGAGCAACTAGCCCATGCAGCTCACAAATACTTCCAGCATCTATTTCCCACCTAGCTAACACCTCACGAACAGCTGGAGGATAGCACTGGCAATGGTTGCTGAATAATCCAAATCCTTAGTTAAGGCACACAGCACCTGGTCAACCCAACGGCACAGCTATGGGGCTTCTGGAGGGGCTGCCTCTACCCCTTGTGAAATATAATGAATACTGGTCCCTTTGAGATAGTTGTTTAGTTCTAAATCAATTATTTTGATTTAAAGTGCAAAGACTACAAAGAACTCTCTACTTTCAAGCTAAACTGCAGAACTAACAGAGATGGAAGACTTTGAATCTGCCTTAGGATAAGACACTGATGAAATTCTAAGCAGTCATTACTGTCTGTGCACACAGAGAGCTTCGCTCCTAGGAAAACATGGATAACCGAAGGGAACCTACCAACTCCCACAGCGCCGAACTGCTGCCCCACCAGCGGGCTCGGGCTGAACTGACTGTATGCAGGCATCCTGCCAAAAGGACCATAGGACCCCACAGACTGGAACGAAGATGTAGTTGAAGATCCTAGTGAAGACTAAAGACAAAACACACAAGACACTAGCAAAAATTCATATTTACACCAAAATTAGGAAATAGTTCTGTGAGGCAAGATACGTAGAAGCTCTAAAATAAACATTTTCACAAGTACGTACAGCTTAGAAAGCACTTTTACCCTTCCACCATCAAAGACCTGTGGAAACAGTAACACAAAACTTTGCAATCTTTTCCCTATAACCTCAGACACTGGACTCTCTTGTCCAACACACACATATAAGCTTTGCTGACAAATTTAGGAAGTGTCCTATCTTTTTCCTTGAAGTTTCAAACCCCACAGGTACAAAAAGACACCCAAGCATACTGGAGTAGGCTGGGGTTATCACTATTATTGGGGTTCACAGTAATGCAACTTCACCACTCTTGACTACAACTGACAGAGGGACTTGCACCAAATTTAATAGAAGTCCTTGAAGAAATGCAAGGGCACATCATAAGAAATTCAAGAATTTTATCCTACAGAATAGACAAAGCAGAAGAATCATATTACATGGGAATATCAACATCCATTTGAAGCAAGAGATTTCCTCTTGCTCTCAGGGATGATTTTAAGGTACTCCATAAGCACAATCAAAAAGCCAACAAATTTCTGAGAAAACTATTTATCAGTCTGTTTACTACAAAATGACAGACTAAATCTGAAGGCTTCAAGCTGTAAGTCGCTTTCCCCTCAGAAACCAAGTATTCACTCTTCAAACAACTGCTTTATAGTATGAAGCCTGTTTAAAAACATAGCTAGATGAAACACTTTAAAGTAATAGTTAGCAAAAACTGTTGAACATTAAAACAAAAATAAAACTAACAAGCAAACAAAAGCCACTAATTATCTGGAGGTATTTCAGCATCTACTCCATTTAATTTATACCAAGTCTGATCTTTCCAAGAACTATGTGTCCAAAGCCAAGTCCCTTTCAAAAAAGGCATCAAGACCTACAAAATGTCACTAGTTGGTTTTGAAAAGACAGCAGTTTTGGTATGTAGTGCACTGTGCTAGAGTTAGATTTCAACCTTCATTTTCACAGTTAAAGACTGTGAAAGGACAAAATCCTTCTAGAGTTCTTTACATTGGATTGTGAACCTTACAGTGATGAACACTTTAATTTTTAAACACTCAGCTAGACAGCACTTGAGCTAGCAAGTTACCTTTTCAGCAACAATTATTTACAGCTCTGTTTTGACTTACCTGAACAATAGCAGGGTCCTGTGGCAAGGAGCACTGAGGTTTTGGTGGCTCACAGACAGTCAGGTCTTTAATGTCGCTGCCACGGAATATAATGTACTCGAAGACCTCATCGCGAGGTGGGATGGGTCTGTCCGTTGGTCTGTCTTCTGTACCAAAGGAGCGAACTGCAGAGGTGGGAAAGGAGGAAAACAATGAAACATCCCACATTCAAGAAAAGGGTTTCAAATATACTGCAGACCAACAGCTTTAAATAAAAATAATAACATTTGAGGAAAAAACCCTTATTGAATAGGCATCATATTCTTTATCACCATCAACCCTCCTCAGACAAACAAGTAATTTAAGCTAAAAAATCTGAGTTAAAACCCAAGCCAAAAGACTGAGACATCACATATGCTATTAATTATGTGCTGAATATTTCAACTGTTTTGTGAGGGTAAGGAGAAGCAGCAAGGCAGGTTTTTTTGGCTGGTAAGTCAATCCTATGAATCAAGGAATACATGAGTTTACATACTTCATATTCTGTATTTGCAAAACAGGAAAAATACGCTAATACTACTAAAATCTGCAATATTAAAAATTATCAAATGTGAATTTCTCAAGAGAGTCAAAATTTAATAAAACAACAAGAATTCTGTGGTACGTGTATACAATTTTCCGTAAGCAAAATGCATTCTTCTTGCTGGGGTAAGGTTCATATGATATCATACGATCTCCGCCAAATTAAGCAAACTCACTGGGGTATAACTATCTTCCTAGTGTGCACCATACTAAGACATTAAATTCCTTGTATGAATTCCAACACTTTTTGACTGCACAGCAATGAGGCAATCAAGCTCTTCCTTTTGCACTACATATAATCACTACCACTGTACATGGATACCATCACTTTGCTGTCACTGCCCTCTCAGAAACTTTCCCCACACTTAGACTGCCAGCCCTGGGTGAGTATCAAATGAAACAAACAAATAACTGAAGAAGAGATTTGTCTCCAAGAGCTAGTTGTGTAAGCAAAAACTATAAACAACGGATTGAAACCAGAGAGGGCAAAAAAACAAACCCCCAAAATCATGACAGTCACATTCAATCACAATCTCATCAACTTGTAGCAGCTTTAACAATCCCTCATGACTGTTTTTGCTCCAGCCTTTTAGAAAGTGTTTGTTTGCTTTGCAAGGTACAGGTTATGCTGAGAAAAAAAAAAAAAAAAATCTGTATTTTACTTTAATTTACCAGAATTAGATTGCCCTCCATTTTCAGATGCATCAACATTTTGGAGACATCATTAGGCACTTATTTGCAGCCATAGAACCATTAGTCAAGAAAAGTAGAGTCTCCCGTAGAGATGTATAAAGTGATACTGAGTCATTTCTCAGGCTGCACCAGCCATCTTCCATCACTGTTGCTTCTTGTGATACTGCATAAACAGAGCTTAACAGTCAGGTATTAAAATCTTTTTAAGAAGCATAATTCAGGGGTAGAGAGATCATGTCCACAGTACAAAGAAAACTAACATTAAGTAGTTACAATTATTTTGTTCATGTATCATCTAGTGAGCTGACTTTCATTATCTCTTCTATTTCTGTGCATCTGAAAGTCTGCTCTGAATGGTACTACAAAGTGTGAGCAATGTAAAAAGGCACACACTGTTCAGTTAATGTCAGTCCTTGTTAGGAAAGGAATCTGTCTTCTTTTCCTCTACAGAAAAAAGTGTCTGGAGCTTAAGAATTTGCAGAAATTAACTCAAAGTAACGCACAGTAGCTTAATAACATTATCAGTGGGTCATGTGCATTCCTGGGTCAATTCATTCCATTGCTTTTTATTCACCAGGCTCTTCTATTTCACTGTCTTGACCGTGGATCTACCCTCACTTCCTGGCCATCTTATACTCTATTTATCAGATAACTAATAAATTATCTTGGACTTTCATTCCATCATTTGACCTGCTGCCTTGGTAAGTAAAACCAAAGTTGATTTTGTACTGCTTCTCTCTGTCCCACATTGAAATGGTTTCTCTAGTAGCCATTTTATCTACAAAGGTGCACAAAAGTGGCCAGAGTATGATCAGTAAGTTACCAAAGGATTTTACTTTCTAGCTAAAGCAAAGAACTACTCTATAGCAACACCACAGAGAAAGGGTAGTAAGCTGGAGGGTTGCATCTCGCCTTTACATGGAAATAAAAATCTGATGAGCTGTGGAAGAAACATGCTTTGAAACTACACTACACAGGTATTTTAATGTCCCATGACACATATAGGAACAGTTCTAACACCTAGCAATTACCTTTCTCCACTCTAAACCAATAAAAAAAAGGGAACCACCAGACTTTCATCTACTGACGCACTGAAAGAAGTAAAGGGATTTTAGTGTATGTTAGAAAACAATGTCTTTCTCCACACCATGGAATTAGCATAAAATCAAAAGGAAGTTTTTCAGTGCCATAATTTAGAATTCATCTTTAAGAGATTCAACTGTCTGTGCAGCTAACTCAAGACACTGATAGGGCTGCCAATGGTTTATCAATAAAACACATCAACACTTTCTACTAAAAGTTTGACTCTTCCTTTACTTTTCCGCTGCCCCAAATCAAACTGGTTTTATCACAGCCTTCTGCAAAATATAAACACAATTTCATCCAATGCAGATTTGCTCTGCTGGAGAGGGGCAAGCAAACTCCCCTGATTTGCAGTTCAGCCTCGCTCGCTCATCCACCACAAGCAACCAATGTAACCACTCGCAGTCCAACTTCCTTTTAAAGCAGGAACCAGAACTGCGTGGGCGGTGATCTTAGGAAGGGCTACTTATCGAGTCCACCCCAGCCAGGTCCTTCAGGGTAGTGTTAAGGAGTTTGAAGTTACATTTGTATATTGCAAAGGCATACCTACCTTTACAGTTTCCGTTTTCCCCACTTAGTAATATTAGGATTTAACACAATCTGAGCTCATGAAAGTTAGAAGTCTAATATTAGAAGTGGCCAGTATAGGAGGATTTTAGAAAAAAATAGCTGTTACCATGTTTTCTCATACTCAGAAATACTAAGTTGCCAGAGTATCAAAAGCGCTGGAGCAGCAGCAGGCTTAGAGCTCTGTCCAGCTCTGACTCTTAGGGAATTTCATCAGACTATCTCCTTCCTCCAGAACATGGTGCAGTAGCTCATATATAGCAAAATAGTGAAGAGTGAGAGGAAATTAAAATAAGGACAAAAAGATTGTCTTGTGAAAGACAATGTTACAACTGCAGTAAATCTAATTAATTTACCTTGTCTATTTCAGGATTGGTTTTTTCTGTTGTTTTTGAAAGAGCTAAGCTGGCTTAAGGACTTGCAAACAAAAGGAGAAGCAGTACATGTTAAAAGCAAACTTATTTTTTGTCAGTGTAAATACACACGACTCAGTAGCTAGCTAAAATAACTAACTCTCTTGAGCCTACAATCTATGTACTTGTGCCCAAGTAGTTCCACTAGCTTCATATTAAAGTGCTGTGAACAAATTTTTGTACAGATTTTGACTGTGATCTTACTACTATATGATATTTTAATGTATATACCGTATTATACTACTGTAGCATTCAATGGCAACATTGCAACTTTCCCTGTCAGTTAATAGATATGGTTACTTGTTGATTAACACAGGGAATCTCAGCAGAATGTTAATCAGAAGTGAAACTGTTGACTCTGCTAGCAAGAGGACTCTGCTCCCCCACAAGGTAAATTCCTGCAAACAAGCAGTTCAGTCTGTGCAGAGCACTGACACTCCTCACTCCCTGAGGGGCGAACGCACACAGACACCAGCCCTTCCCTGCTCCTAAGGCACCAGGAGGAGCATGACTACTAAACCGAGACCACCACGCGTGAACAAGTCATTTCAATTGCCACCTCTCTCCAAACATCACAACCCTTCCCCTGCAAACATGCTCTGATGGCTGCACACCACAGCAGCTCATTCCTCCAGAACAATTACCTCAGCCTGCATTCCCTTACTTGCAGGGAGATGGAGCAGGCTTTGACAAGAGGAATTTTTCTGCTGTGACATACTGTGCCCAAGTTTGGTTTGGCACACAGGCCCCAACCTTCAAGACATGCAAGGAGCATGTTACTTAACTGATTAAATAATACATTCCTAAAAAACTGATAGAAATTTAACCCTTCCCTTTCCTGCTCCCACCCCTGAATGAGCTCAAGCTCAGGATTTCAACTTTCCTCTGTCTGCATTTCTGAGTCTTTCACCTGCAAATAATGTTCTGTAGAAGTCTGAAAGGGAAGTTTTCCTTTGGATGTGTCATTATAGCACGGACAACACTATCACAGATGGTTGAAAATACCATAAGTTTAACTACTTAAAATAATCAAAAGCTGTTTCATTAGTATCTATCAATTATCATGGTCCCAAATGCTAAGTGAGGTCCAAGAGTTGCTAAGTGAGAACTGATGCATTATAGCAGAGACAATATATAATTCTGTTTTTTATACTCACTTTCCTAAGGATTCCCTGTTGTTGAAGGAACAAAGCTTTTTCTGACATAATATGGTTGCTCTTACACAACTTACCTGCATTAAAAATAACTCTCTCTAAATCACTGCCTTGAAATAGAAAAGCATTATGTACAACTAATATGAAAGATCACACCTCCTTTTTAATGCCACAACATTTAAGATCAAGCACTGTGATTATTCTGTAAATGCCACAGGTAGGGCAGCAATCATTTTCCAGCAAGAAAACTAACCATAGCTTGCAAACTCCTCTTAAATTGTTTGGGCCTAATAATGTTTTAAAAATTAATAATAACTTTTTAAAAAACTAAGTGTTAACTAGAACCATGAACTAGAAGGACATTTCAAGTTATTTAACTTGAGACTTGACAATAGGTGAGTGGGTTTTGATTCCAGACACTATCTCTGAAAAGCTGTTGATCCAAAGAAAACATATGCACCAATAACATTTAAGAACCTCAAATGTCTGCACAGCTTGCTTAGTGTTTGGAATCCACTATGGATGGGTGTTTCCCCTGCTATTTAAATAACTATACACTTATACACTTTGTGAAAGGATGCATCACTTCACCCTATCAGACTCCAGCTTAGGTTAAAAATGTTATGCTCAGTATTTAACAGTTCCTGTCTTTCTCTAACTGTGAGATAGAGGCCACAAGTTTTGTTTAGTGTAAAGATCACCACGTTGTACACAAAATGCTGACTAGAGAACTAGAACAGATTGCCCCCAGTAAGGAAGGGCTACAGTCTGTGCTGGCAACCCAAAAAATTCATTTCTGTCTGAAACCCTGAACAATTTAAGATGAATTAAGGCATTCCATGAACACAACTTCATGAGATTAATCTCTGCCTTTGCTTTAGCCCACACAAGTCCTACAGTTGGGCAAATCTGTAGTTACTCAAGAACAGACTCTACCTCTCTACTTTTGCACTTTATGTCACCATCTCAGTATCCTCAGTTAGAATATGCATAATGCTAAGGTGCCCTGCATTCAATTCAGGGAACAGTCATGTCACACACACTACACTACTCAGCAACTGAAAGCATCAAGTCTTTTGGGGGTTTTTTTGTCTCTCTCTGGCAAAAAAATTTACATTTCTGGTCAAGGTTCACACTAAACAGTTCTGGTTTGACTCTGGACTCAGCACAAGAAGAAGAGGTAACTATTACCTGATCAACATATTTACAGCTAGAGTACAAGTTCTGCTTCTTTCACAAGCAGACCTGGTCAATAACTTTAAGCACACCTGCCACCTTACATATACACTGTCATACACATTCAATGGCCTAAGCCTGCAGAAACCTGAATACTCTTGAGTGGAGCATTCTGCTCATGAGCACAGAGACCTGCTCTACAGTCTAATATGGTTGTTAGCAGCTCCACAGCAATCTCAAGATTTTTGGTTCCATGTGGTCTAGAAATACTGGTTTATTCTCTTCTGAATCATAACACTATTACAAAATACACATTCTTCAGCTAACTCAACCAAGTTTTATTAAAGTAAATTTAATGGTTTAGATTTACATTTCTGATGAGAGCCATGAGAAGAGAGTAGATTAGACTTGTAACTGTAGTTTGATCTATCTTAAATATGCACACTTTGGCAGACACACCACAACATGACTTAACCACTCTTGAGAAGTCATGCAAAATTGCCTTGGTCAGCACTAAATCAGTCTAATTTTGGACAAGACTATCACAAGGTCCTCAAGGATAGGATTCTTTTTCTATGTGCTTTTGCACAAACCTTAACAATCACAGCATGCAACTAGAATTTCTGAACATTTCTTTTTAATCACAATATCCAGCTTTTACTTGTATAAACCAAAACGAGCTGTCCTTTCAAAGTAGATAATGCAACTCCAGCCAGGCAATTTAACCTAAAGGCAACTTTAGAAGCAAGTAAAAATCACACAGTGAAAGCTAGCGGCCCCCTAAGCAAAATGTGCAAGCCTGGGCCCAAACCCACTGTAAGGTGTTTCAAAGCCCATGTATCACAATTTACAAAACAGAGTAACCTATTTCTTAAACAATAACGGGGGGGAGGGTGTTGCTTGCGAGGAGGGAAGGCCTTAAGAGCGACACAGCGCACAAACAAGAACTACCACAAAGGCCAGCAAAAGCGAACACACTCAGGGTACGCACCAGCAGCCAGGGCAGCTGTGCAGAACGGAACACACCGGTGTTCAGCCTTTCCTCGGCCAGGAACTGAGCTCTGGAATCCTCTCTGTCCCAATATTTCATTTACACAAGGACTCATTTTTCCTCTTACCTAATGGCTGCATAGACTCTTTGCTTTTACATATGAATTTGGATTACTTAGCAAGACTTCACAGATGCAAGACGTGAAAAGGAAGAAAATGCTGAGTGTTGCAGAATCTATTATAAAGAGGTTATTAAAAGTTCTGACTTAATGTTTTACGTTGAGAATGAATTATCATGCATGAGAAACACTGAAGTCCTTCGGACACCCAGTTTCAAAAATTCTCTTTTTTGCCCCCAACTCTCTTCTCAGTAAACCTGTCTTTCTAACTTTCTTACGCATTCACAAAGATCCCTTCTCTTTCTCGATCTATGTGTGTGTGTATACATATATGTATCTTCTGACCGATAACATTCTCGTACCATTTCGAACTACACTGTGCCATACACCTCCAAAATCAACAGCTTACGTTCAGCTTTTGTCGGTAATCCAGCACTCAGGATTCCCTTCAGACCTGAGCTCTCTGCCGTCCTAAGATGCAGAGCAACCCAGTCATACACGGCCCTATAGCCTGTAGGTCTGGAATCCTTAACGATGCAAAGAAAACCTCTTTCTAGCCTCCTACTCCCTTTCACGCACTAGCTCTGGACCGCTTCCACCGCCACGGGTTTCATACTTGCACTCGGAACACCTCTGAGCAGCCCCGGCGCGGAACCGCCGCCGGCTCCTCTCCGCGAGGGTCCCTTCCCGGAGCGGGGGGAACAGGGAGGAGCGGGGCCTCGCAGCGCTGCCGCNGGAGTTCTCGGTGTCGATGGTGTACAGGATCCCCTCATAGCGGATCTCAGCCTTGGAGATGAGGCTGATCTTGCTCCCGATGTAGGGCGTCCCCCCGCTCATGGCGCTGCTTCTCGGTCAGGGACACCCCTTCGCCGCTGCCGAGGGCTCCTTAAGCCAGGCNCTGCATAGACTCTTTGCTTTTACATATGAATTTGGATTACTTAGCAAGACTTCACAGATGCAAGACGTGAAAAGGAAGAAAATGCTGAGTGTTGCAGAATCTATTATAAAGAGGTTATTAAAAGTTCTGACTTAATGTTTTACGTTGAGAATGAATTATCATGCATGAGAAACACTGAAGTCCTTCGGACACCCAGTTTCAAAAATTCTCTTTTTTGCCCCCAACTCTCTTCTCAGTAAACCTGTCTTTCTAACTTTCTTACGCATTCACAAAGATCCCTTCTCTTTCTCGATCTATGTGTGTGTGTATACATATATGTATCTTCTGACCGATAACATTCTCGTACCATTTCGAACTACACTGTGCCATACACCTCCAAAATCAACAGCTTACGTTCAGCTTTTGTCGGTAATCCAGCACTCAGGATTCCCTTCAGACCTGAGCTCTCTGCCGTCCTAAGATGCAGAGCAACCCAGTCATACACGGCCCTATAGCCTGTAGGTCTGGAATCCTTAACGATGCAAAGAAAACCTCTTTCTAGCCTCCCCCTCCTACTCCCTTTCACGCACTAGCTCTGGACCGCTTCCACCGCCACGGGTTTCATACTTGC
>VXBC01005607.1:73690-231692 GCA_013399945.1 Ploceus nigricollis | reverse complement strand
GCCCAAGCCCGCGGTCACCGCCAAGGCGGGCGCTGCCCTGCCCGCTGCCCCCCAGGCCGTGTCGCCGCGGCCGGCGCTGGGCGCTGCCCCCCGGATCGTGGCCCCGCAGCTGATCGTGCGGCCGCCGCCGCAGACCACCATCCAGCTGCCGCCCGGCTTCACCATCCCGCCCGGTAAGTGCTGCGCAGCGCTCCCGGCATCGCCGCTCGCTCTAACCTTCTGCTCTTGGCCCAGGGCTTTCCTTTCCCCCAAAGCTGTCGTGTCCCCGCTGCTCGACGTGCTGGAAACCAAAGAAGAGGCACCTGTCTGAGGGCACCGTCTGACGAGCTGGCTGCCGCTAATTAGGGTGTAACTGGTACGGCTAATGCAGAGTAATTGCAGCTGTTGTTGGGTGAGTTACTGGTTTTGTCCTGTGGAGAGCGGCAGTCACGGTGAGTTACCCTGGGATGGTGTAGTTGGACACCGGATAAAAAGGTGTAGTGGTTGCTAAGAATAACTTTATATGTGTTTTAAAGGACTTCTGCTTTACACTTGATAGTCCTGAAAAGTTCTTCTGCTTGAAAGAATGGTTTCTGCTGTGAACCAGGTGTTAAATGTGTATAATCTAAAACTTATAATTTCAGTAATTATGATAATGTCATTGTTGTGTGAGGGTAGTCTTCACATCACCAGATTTTATTTCCAGCTCTGAAGCAATTATGTCCTCTTTGTACTCCTCTAAGTTTCTTAACTTCAAGTACTGAAACTTTAAGTTCCGCAAGGTTGCTGTCTAACCAAACGAGCATCCCTTCATCCTCATGGTTCCTACTCTTAACCTGTATACTGTTTCATCTGGAGGGTACTGTGGTCCCCTACTTATATTTTCATGTTGCAAAAACTTGGGTATCTTCATGTCTTCTTGATTTAGGAGTTGATTTAACATTTCAGCTAATTATTTTTCTTTTTTTTCTGTTAATATCAATAGCATGTTAAGATGTGGACCTATTGACGTAGTCTGAAATAACTGAGTTCTTCCAACTTATTTTTTGAAATATTTGATATTTATTAGCTATGTAGAGCAGCAATGTTATGGTGTAGTTGTTTGCTTCTGAGTGGACTTTTAGTAGTTGTGTATTTGGCCCTAGTTTATGAAAAATCCTCCGGAATCTGGTGCTCCAAACATACAAATCTTGGTGGTTTCATGAAGACCCAACTAACTTGAAACAGATAAGTTGTTCTTCAGACTGTGTGCCTTTAGCCTTTGCCTCTTTTTGTTAATCTCTTGAAGATTACTCTATGTAGATGGTAGTGTGCATTGTAACTTTGCACACAGTTTCTGAAGTTCATTGTGTCAATACTTTGATCTGTTACTTTCAAACAGAAGAGGGAAAACTGAGCCTTGAAAACAGTCAGATCCAGGATTTAGGAAATGTTATGGAAATAATACACCAGAAAGTTTTAATTCAAATTTGTTTTATTACTAGATAGTTAGAAATCCATTAAATTTGCATAAACCTGAAGATAGTATGTTCTAAAAGGAAATTATTCAGAAAATACAATGTTATTTTTGAGTTTTTAACTTGGTGGATAATTTATAATTAATCTGAAACTCCCATATAGCAAACTTCTATATAAAACAGAAATTTAGAATCAGTTTTTGAGAACAGGTTATTTTAGCAGATAATGCTCATAAGTTGTGTCTTTCATCTTTACGTGACTGACAGGAAGGTAAAATTAATCTCATCATTTAACTGGCTTCTAACTTGCACCAGCTGCTCAGTAACAGGAATTTGTAGTCCTCCAAAAGAAATTAAAATATAATGTTAACACATGAGCATTTATTCATTTATAGTAGTAATTGTGTCTGCAACTTTAACACTGTGTGGCACAGGTTTCAATTAATTTGTCATTTCCACTCAGTTTTTCTCTATTCAGAATTAGGTTTAGAAAACAGGAAGATAAATTAAGAACACACCTGTGAATCTGTGTGATGCAAGTAGAACATGTATTTTTTAATGTGTGGTAGGCATTATCCTGTGAGGATTTTTATATAAGGTTCACAGTCATAATCAGAGAAGTGATAACCCATTTGGCCAGTTGGCATATTCGAGTGTCCAGATGGTTTAGGGATGGCATATACCAAATACATCATCTGCTTGCAGGATTTTCTGCAAATGTAAACTGTGAAGCTGGGTGCTTAAATGGCTAATGGACCTTAAAAGTTACCTTTTAGATGAGTTTTTAATGAGTTTCTTCAACTTTCTATTTAAATTACTCTTGGCTTTGAAACAAGTTATTATTATGGCTTTTGGATGTGGTCGTTGCTGTAGCTCTGTATGCTTGTTACCTTAAACTTTGATTTCCATGAATCTTTAGTTTATAGTGGCAGAAATTTGCCTTCTGTTTGTGTTTGTAGCAGGAAAGGTTGGCTGGGAGCATCCAACTCTGTGAGAGAGGACTTTTATGTGTGCTGCAGTTTTCTCGTGTGTTCATCCTACAATTGAGATTTGGTTTTTCCATGTCAGACTGAAAGATTTTCTTGCTGTAGGGTTCTGAAATCTGTTATAATAGTGTTTGAATTTCGTTATCCTTAGGGTATGTTACAAACTGTGTCCCACTAGGAAGGTGTTGGGTTTTTTCCTGCGAAGTTAACAATTAGAATTGGATGTAAACTGTTACCTTTAGAATTGGATATAAGATTTTACCTTCTTCATTTTCCTTTGAAAAGTTAAAAAAGTATATGAATCAATTTGCACATAGAGATAAGTTGTAGAAACAGTGTCTACTGACCCTGTTATCAGCAGACTAAAAGTGACTTCATAGGTTTTTCATTTTTGGTTCTCTAGTAGTTGCAGACAAGATGTTTTTCTGTTTATTTGACGTGTTGTATCCTATCTAGGTTAAATTATTAAAATGTATTCTGGAACTAGCTTGGAAATTCTTTTTAATACTCTGTCTGGAGAACTGCTTCTTAGTTCTGAGTGAACTATAAGAAGAACATTACATGCTTTGCAGTGACCTTGAGTATGTGAAACTCCAGGATCCATAGACCAACTTAGCCATTGTCTCCCTTTTTCTTTTAGACCTGCTGACTACAAAACTTTGAGCACAGCTTGATGGCAATGGCTCTGTTGTATAGAAAGCCTCTATTTGTGAGGTGTTTTACAAGAAAAAATCTGAAAAAGTTATCATTTACTTCTGGAAAGTGTTAGGAAACACTTGCCAATTTTCTAAAATTTCTGCACTGTGTGGTTGTGTGCTGAGGAGTCATGTTAGTTCTCTGGGCCTAGCAGTGTTTGTTGGTGGTGTTTAAACCACAGGTGGTGAGTGCCACCCAAAGTAGTGATGGTGGGTACCAAAGAGATTAATCTGCTAATGCTCAATGTTAAGGAAATCTCAAATATTGTATACTCAAGAGCTGTGTCTGGCCTAGTATTTGCATGTGCCCATAAGCTGTTGTTTAGTAAAGCTCTTGGTTCTTTGTCCCTGGTATGCACATACTCGATTGTGTTCCCAGCAGCTGCATTGTCCTTAGAGTTTACTTTTAATGAGTATTTATTTCTAATTTTGTTCTCCTGACCCTGACTAGACTGCTAGGAATCACTGTCCCCCAAACACTCCAGTGGCTGCTTTTTTTCATCACTGCTTTCCATAAACTGCAGTTATTTAAATTCCAAACTGAATTGCGTCTGCTAGTGGGGGCTCCCTTTCTTCTTTGAAATAAAATCTCATGTTACATGAGAATCAAAAAAAGATGCACTACAGGGAATAATGTACAGTGCTATTCATGCTCTTTACTCTGCATTCTGTGGTTAGCTGCTTCTGTGTGTGTTGTCCCTGCTGTTACTTGCTGTGCAGTGACTGTCCCTCGCCCTCCCCAGGGATGGTCCTGGTGCGCACGGACGCCGGCCAGCTCGTGATGGTGCCGCAGCAGGCTCTGGCACAGGCTCAGATGCAGGCCCAGGTGCAGACACAGGGACAGGGTCCTGCCAGCATGTCACCCAGGCTTTCTGTGCCCACAACTGGCCCTGTTTTTCGCCTGTCAACAGCTCAGGTATGTCTGGCTTGGTTTACATTTGGTGCATTATGTCTTACACATTATTACCATTATCTGTTTCTGCACCTGTGCTTTCTCCCCTTTTTGTTGTGAAAACAGGAAATACTTATTCAAATATAGTTTATTTTATGAAGCCTAGGTTTTTTTTTATTTAAGGAAAAAATCTGCTTTAGAGAATCTCTTAAGACTCTGTTCAGACTGAGAGATAATTGGAGGCTGCAAAGCTCAGTCTTAGTGTGGACTGTGTATCACTGGTTTAATAAGTGCCCCTTGCTGCTCTGACTCAGAGGCACTGTGATATCCCAGGATAGCTAATTTCACTGGACATTAGAAAAGAGAAAGCCAATCACATTCTATCCAAGGATTTGCAATAAATTTAAAATAACTTTTTAAAATATACTTTATTCAAAAGAAAGATTTGATTCTTCTGATTTGCTTCTGGGTGTGATCTGTCTACACTGAAAGTTTTTCCTGTACATTTCCCTTTTTCTAGGGATTGATAGGATAGAGTGCTTTCCTCTCTTATCAGTGGAATGTGTTGATCTGAACTTGGAGCTAATTTATTTTCTAGGGTGAATGTGGGGTGGTCTTTTGTTGTTTGGTTTGGTTTTGGTGTTTTGTTTTTATGGGGTTTTTTTTGTTTGTTTGGTTTTTTTTTTTTATTTCTTTGAAGGCTGCATTGGTTTAAAAGCTTGTAGAGGCAATTTAGCTTGGGGCCATTTAGGGCTAGAACTGAGCTATTTTACTAAAATGTGGAGGCAAACATCTTTGGATCTTAGTACAGGGCTGCTGTGCCATAGTAATAAGAGGCAGAGTTTAAGGTAGTTTTGCCTAAGGTTGTGTTTGCAGAAGAGATAAGTAATTCTGTGTGGAAAGATGAAGAAGGTGCCTTTAGAACTTTTCAGTTGTTGTAGAAGTTGCTTGAAATAAGTTCAGCATGTATTTTCCAATATTTATCATTTCATTACTTTCCCTTTATATGCTTTATGTAGCACACTGTATTTATAGTCTAAAAGATTTTTAAGTTTAATTCAAAACTGAAAATAATAATAAACATTTCAGGTGAGAAGTAAGCTGGAATAAATTTGGAGAATTGAAAATAGATACACGAGGCAATCTATAAACCACAGAGTAGCCAACTAGAATGTAAGTTTTAGAAGTGAGTGTACCTATGTAGCTTATTGTCAGGAAAGACATAAATGAAAGCCTGGAAACAAAGACTTTATGCTCTCAAAAGAGAGGTAAGTGCAGTGTTGGATGAAATTTGTTAAAGAACTCTTTGCAGAAAAGGCAGCCATATAATGTTAAAATCTGTGGTATCTGGAAGAATAAGACTTGTAGAAGCCTTCAAAGAGAAATGTTTTCCAGGAACAATAAACACAGAGATAACCCTGTGGTGGTTTACAGATTTTTTTTTTTTTACTAGTTTGATGGCAACAAAATTGCAGCCAATTCCTGAATTTGTACATCTGTCTTTGGTTGTTGGGGCCTTTCTTTGCAAATAAGTGCAGTCGCTTCTTTAGTAATTACTACAAGCAGATGTTCTAGCAATGGCTCCTGAGACAAGTGCATAGTGTAAATGCAAAACAGGTGTGTGGTGGGACTGTATCAAGAATGGGATCTAAGTCTGTTATTTTTAGCTATTTTTCTTCTGTACTGTTAGTTTTATGTGGCCAGTATTAATTAATAGTGAATTAAAATTCAACATGGAAGCATTCATAACAGATATTAACAAATTGTAATTTGAAGATTTCTGAGGAATAACTTTTACTGCACATGGAAGGAAGTGTGCAGAAATGTAGAGCCCCTGCTTGGCTCTGGGCTCAGTCTGGGGTTTGGATCCCAAAGTGAGCCTTAAGATGTGTGCACAGCCAGTGTAGATCATGTTGATCTCAGGCAGCTGTTCTCTACTTGTATGAAGCAGTCAATGTTGCAGAAGGGGTATAATCCTACTTGATGGATTTATATAAAAATGAACCCGTGAGGATAGTGCATGTTCAGGTGTTTGTAGAATCAGTGGAATCTGGAGGAGTTCAGGTTTTAGAAAGTTGTGTTTGTTTCTGTACAGGGTTCTGCTGAGATGAATTCCCCACTGCACTGTAGATGTTCCTTTGCACTACCTGGTGCTAACACACTGGCTTGGAACACAGGAAACCAGCAGGGCCTTAGGAATGATCAATATCTTGCAAGATGCAAAAGTTGGATAATTTTAGTGTAGGGGGATTAGAATAAAGATATTGTAGCTTGTTGGGCTTAATCTCCTTTGAAAATCTTAGTGGTAACTGCCCAAACTGTACTGCATCATTTCTGTATTTGTAATTAACTGGGTTAAGAAATAATTAATATTGCCCCTGGGAAATTTATATTGAACTTTCCTGACTCTGCGTTTGATCTTCAGAGTCTTCTTTCATTATGACATGCTTATGTTTTAATATGTTTGACTTTAGAGTGCTCTTTAAAAATTGTGGTTGACAGCCTCTTAACATTGTAAAAATATAAATTCTAAAGGTTTATCTAATCAGAACTAGACATGGGACTTTTATTTGATTAGGTGGATGGTTTATAATCAGAAACTGTTCATTGGTTTTCCAGATGAAATGTTCAATGATAAATATTATGCTAAGGTTTTAGAAATGTCAGTTATTTGTTTGAGTAGTCATTATAATTGGTTGATTCAGGGATCAAGTTCTAAAATAAAGGAAATTGTGTGTACTGAAAAATAATTTTTTCAGGGAGGTTTTAATTATGGTCAGAAAGTTGAATTCAGTGAATTAAAATTTCCAGAAGAAGTTTAAAATTAATCAAAAATAATGTGCTAGGTTTTTATATATATAGAGTATGAATGTTCAAGAGTCAATGGTGTCCACTGTGACTGAAACACAGGAAAAGTCTGGTGCCATTAGCTCAAGACAGAATATAAACATTAATTGCCTGAATCCTGCAAAGTGTTTTGTGAGATGGATGAACATGCCAGGCTATGGAGTTTTAACCTTTCTTTCTGATATTGGTATTGGTTGTATTTTACTGTGTAGAGCTCAACTTAATTACTGTATGTCTATTCAGTTATCTTAAAATACCTTTATTTGGATTAAAATGCAGAGTGCTTTAAATTTGTAGAGCTTAGCATTGTATTTTAGTCCCGAGTTGCATTTTACCCTTCTTTTACCTATGTAGAAAGTCAGCACAGGTGGAAACTTGCAGTCTGCCCTAAGGAGTCTAGGAAATAATATCTTATGAAGAATGTATCAGAAAAAGACATGGCCTTCATACTTCATGGGTATTATGGTTACTGTTCTGCAGATTGTCCTAATTTTTAGCTTGTGTCAGGTGTCAGAAATTACTCAGCTAAGTGATTGTTTTCAGGGTTCATTTGTTTATACACTTTAAATAATTATTGTGGTGAGAAAGTCTGTTGTGAGCTATACAGCTAGATGTAAAATACAGGATATTAAATGCCAAAGAAATTGTAAAAGCTGGCAGTTACTTTTGGCAACTCATTAAGAAGTGTTGAAAGTGCTAACTGGAGAACATAAAATGGATTTGGAATTACTTTTTTTAAAACTAGAAGAAGGAGTGTCTGAAAAACTCCCAAGCGTTCATCTAAATTTGAAAACACTTTGGTTCTCTCCCCTTAACAACTGTAATTTCTCCACTCTCAAAAAGGAAGGGGAAAATAAGGTAATGTTTTAAATGTTCTGAAATAAGATCAACTTGGTCAGTACATACAGAGCTGTTCAGATTCTAAACCCCTTCTGCAGCCTGGGGACTACAGCAAAATTTTTCTTTCCATACCCAGGGCTGTCATTTGCTTGCGGGTATTTTGGAGGAAAATGAACCGGGTTTTCCCTGAGAATTCCTCTAGCTTCAGCAGCTGGGCTGGTATCCAGGACAGTATGTGAGGAAGGAGCCACCTTTCTCTGGGAACAATGGAAGTTGCTGAGCAAGGAAAGTGTAGTGTGTTTCCCTGAGGAATTTGTGTAAGGCCTGAGGTAAAGGCTTTCCTTAAAGACAGTGGCTCTATCCTTGCCTGTTCTGTTGTTGAAGGTTCACAAGTTAAATACCTGTATACAGTAGTACTTATCCTAGTAGGGAACTGATAGAGCTACCCCACTTCCCTTCCCAAATTTAAAAAATGGTGTGTTTGGATTGCAGTGCCAAAGACAAGGGTTCAGGAAGACTAAGACCCATAACTTCCTGCTGATCCCACATTGCTGTGTCCTTTGGGTGTGCAGTGGATTCCAGTCCTTCCATGATGAATGCTTCAGCTGCGCACTCAAGGCACACAATTGAGTTGCACAGCAGACTTAAATCTGATGTTTCTTATTCTTTGATTGCTTGGATTTGCTATTTAAGTTGTTTGACTTCTGCTGTTTATAGTGTCTTTGTCTTGTTTTTTGCAGCTTTCAGGAGTAGAGGCAGATTTTGTGTTACAGGCAGATTTTGAGCACACTTTTGTGTTAGATTCTTGAGAGAAGAGAGGCAAATCCATTTTGAAAGGAAGACTTGGGTTCTTCTTGACTCTTAGGTGGGGTAATCTTTGATTCGACATTTAGTTATGCTCCTCCTAATTGCTGCTGTGTAAAGCATGAATAAAATCTGATTGTTTCCATTCTTAGTGGGATTCTGGATAACTGGCAAATGGGCATAGGCACATGCCTTGTAGGGAGGGTCTCAGCTGGGTCAGTCTGAGGCTGAGCTTGAAGGTGCTGGGGTGTGGACAGGTGTCCCAGGAGGATGGATGGTGTCTGCAGCACAGGCAGCACACAGCAGCACTGAAACACATCCAGTCCAGAGAATCAGAGCCTGCCAGTAACAACAGTGCAGAGAGCAGTGACTGAGAGATGTATTTGATATTTTAATGATCTTTGCCATTTGCAGTGTTCCTGGTATCTTTAAAATATTCAAGAAAAACATGAGTATGTGCAGTTGTACCAAGTAACAGTTTTAATTTAGTTCAAATTATAAGATTGCATAGGATTGTAATGGAAATGTTAATGGTTGGACTCATTGACCTTTGAGACCTTCCAACCTAAATGAATCTACAATTCTGTGATATTAACTACTCTTAGTTTCAGTTTTTCTCTGGTGTTTTGTTTTGTTTAGAGAAAAATTGCAAAATACTCAGGTATATTAAAAGTATTTTTCATATCAATGCAGCTACAAGAGGCTTGTTTGTTTTTTTTTAATTGGTATCTCAGGGTTTACATGGAAATAGTTGGTCTTCCCTGAGTATTATAATAATCTTTGGATGCATTAAAAAGTGCAAGTTTGTTGTACTGTGAAAGTGATAATGTGCATCTTTTGAAAAACATGATTTGGATGCTTTTGACTTAGCTGTGCATAATTTTAATTTAACTATTTTTTCTTTGTGGTTTTAGTTTCCTTTTACTTTTTGGTTGACATTAATTTTAGCGAGTATTAATAAATTTTTAGCGTTGCCAAAATTTAATCAGCTTTAGAATATTAGTTAAGGTACGGGATTTTTAGGAAACAAGTCATAATTTGTTGGAACTTAAATTGATCTTAGAAGAATTCTGCTCTGGATT
Organism: Ploceus nigricollis; assembly: GCA_013399945.1. Taxonomy (NCBI): domain Eukaryota; kingdom Metazoa; phylum Chordata; class Aves; order Passeriformes; family Ploceidae; genus Ploceus; species Ploceus nigricollis. The sequence goes on along the minus strand of VXBC01005607.1, from coordinate 222,110 downwards.
CTTGTATTATGAGCAGCTCAAACAGTGTGGATTTGCTTGCTCTACTGTATTTTTCTGAGATAATAAATAAATTCAGAAGTCTTCTAAAACTGGTCATTAGATTGCATTAAATTTTTGCCTCCATATCTTGTTTTGAATTTTAGACTTGTGAAATTGTGAAAAATAGGGAGGTGCTGCCATCTAGTTTTCCTTTGCTGTGTTTCTTTTGTTTATCTGCATTTTTCATTTGCACACTTTATGGCTTTTCATGCCTTTGATGTGTCTTTTTACTGGCTTTCATTATTTTAATACCCAGGTGAGCTTGCATTCATAACCAAATTGCAAAAAAAGTTGCTTATTTCAAATTCTTTTTAATTGCAATTAAGTTTATGTTAGTTACAAAATTAAAGTGCTGCTGTAAAGTAAGAATATAAAATGAATATCATACAGGAAAGACCAATGTTAGCCTGGCCCATAATATTTTCTTTTGGAATATCTGTTATTGGAACTCAAAGCAGGTGAAAGAGTGTATATTGGAGTTTTCACAGGACTGCTGCTGAAAATGGATGTGGCTTCAGAGTTTATGAATGTTTTTGTTTCAAGTTTGATTCAAAATGTGTTTTTCGTTATTAAGTTTTTTTGTATGTTTTTAGTGATCAGACAAGGCAGTTATAGGTGAAGTTGGTTGGTTTAGTGTTTTGTTTTCGTTGTCTAAACATCCTGATATATTTTTTTTAAGAAAATGACAGATGTTTCTAGCTTTCTTTTTTCTTGCTTTAGGCATTTTTCTAACTTCTACTCTTTGGAATTGGAAGTTTATATCATGAATTTTACTGTTTTGTTTTCTGTGTTTTGATACTCATTTCTGTTAAGTTTCACTTTTCACTGTTTTTAAAATGAGAGAAACCCCAGGTTTTTTGAGGATGTGCCAGGCACTGCATCCCCTGCTCTGGCTGTGCCATGTGTTTGCTGTGGAACACACTCTGAGCAGCAGCAACAGCTCAGGTGTGCCTTCACTTGGTGCTGAGGGCAGTCTGAGTTTGGCTGATGGTTCCCAGGCTGCTGTTCTTGCTAAATCAGAGCCTTGCAAATCTGAGATTGGTCTGCCCATATATTTATGCCTGAGTTTTCAGCCCTGTTTATATTTTTATGGCAGCTTTGGTATTTTTTTCTCACTTATTTATTACTATTGACTCTTGTTTTTCTTCCTGTTTTCACATTCTTTCTGCTTTTCCAATAAATGCTTGTTTTTACTCTTTGCAGAAATTTTAAGCAGATGGATAAATCTTTGTTGTTGCTAAGGTGCACTGTCATTATCATCAGATAAACTATTCCATACTATTCCTTTTGTATTGATGGTTTTTGGGCTTCTTTGCAGTGTTCTGGAGAATTCATTTGTGGTAGTAGGGCAGGTAGGCTGGGAGGTCAGAGAGAGTAAGAAATGTGTGGTCCTTACTGTGCTTTAACCACAAAACTATTTTCCTTCTTTTCCTTCACAATGAGTGATTCTTTTCTGTATTAAGCAGACAATAGGTTTTCAGTACTTAAAAATGATACTGTTTACATTTTTGTGGCATTGACACAACCTAAAACTTATAAAACACTCAAATGTTAGTAAGGCTGTAAATTTAAACATACAAAGATTAGCAAGTGCTATAAAGGAGGTTCCTGAGCACTGTCACAGTGGCTGCCATGTGCATGACCACATACTACTGTTATTTTAAATTTCTACAGTGTGTAGGCTGGACAGTCCTAATTAATGAAGATTTTATTTTTTCCACTGTTCAGTAGGTTGCTTCAGGCTTACTTGTTGCCCCCCCTCTGCAGTGGGAATTAGTAATCAAGCAGGTTTTTTTGTGAAGCTTATCCCTAAAACAACTTTCTCAACAGTGCAGTTAAGGAGATTACTAGCCTTCTTTTGTAAGTAGGAAATGGAGCCTAATTGTCTCTATTTTAAATATGGAATGAGAAATGCTGGTTAATTTATTGTGTTCAGTTTGACTTCATTGCCTTCAGTTGCAGCCATGGCCACTCCTGGTCACAAACTCCACGTTTCAAGTTGGGCACTCATAAATACATTGATTTAATACATAAGAGTATTGATTACAATGGATTATCTGTATTTGTAGGCAGCACTAAGAACTAGAGGCAGGAGTAGAATCCAACAGAAGTGACAAAATTCAGCTGGTTTTTATTCACCAGATATTTTGGATGAACCCTAGTGATTGTAGGAGGACCAGCCCCTTCACCAGAGCATGAGAAAGTACTTTGGTAAGATTTGCTTCAGCAGTAGGGGTTTTGGACTTAGAGCCCCTGGCTTCTGAGGGTTTTCTCTTCTGGCCCCAAACTCCTCTGCCTGTCCTCTGTAATTGCTCCCAGTCCTGTATTTTCCTGCCCTGTTATCCCAAAAGGGACATTGTGCACGTGAGGAGCAGAGCAGCATCTCCCTGCTTTGGGTTCTGATGCTCCGTTCAGTGACACTGTGGTGGCAGTGAAGGTTCTGCCTCTGCTCTCTGACCTGTTAGAGATGCTGTTTCCAGTAATTTTCTGTAACTGTGTGCAGATGTCAGGCTTTTAAAGGGATAATACTTCGGGTCAGTTTTGCTGTATTTTTACTAGGCTGAAAAAAAATCAAATATCTGATTAAAAAATTTCTCTGCATCTGACATTGAAGTGCCTGTTCATGTGAACTGGAACCAGAGAACTGAGAGGCAGTCAATCAACTTGTGAAGTTTCTCCATGAGCTCTTCAGAAGTTTCAGTCTGGGGAAGCAGAGTTTGCTGATGGGGAACATTTAATGGATTAATAGCATTCAGGCTACAGTCATGCCTGGAGGAAAGGTTGTATGAGTTTGTTACTGAAAAATTATGTGGTAATTGACCCAGGCTGGACACTAGGAGCCCACCAGAGCCTCTCCATCCCTGCCCTCCTCAGCTGGATGAGGAGAGAAAATGTAAGGAAAGTCTTGTGAGTCAGGATAGAGATCCCTCACCACTTAGTGACACAGCAAAACAGGCTTGACTGGGGGAATTAATTCATTACCAATCAAATCAGAGTTGGATAATGAGAAATAAAAACTAAATCTTTAAACACCTTCTCCTCACCCCTCCTTTCTCCCTGGGTTTAACTTTGCTCCCAGCTTTCTCCACCTCTCCCCCGAGTAGTGCAGGGGGATGGGGAATGGGGGCTGTGCTCAGCTCATCCCAGGTTGTCTCTGCTGCTCTTTCCTCCTCAGGGGAAGGGCTCCTCACATCTTCCTGTGCTCCAGCGTGGGGTCCTTCCCACAGGAGACAGTGAGCTCCTTGAGCTTCTCCAGGCTGAGAGCTTCCCATGGGCTGCAGTCCTTCAGGAGCTGCTCCAGCCTGGTCCCTTTCCATGGGTGCAGTCAGGAGCTGCTCCAGCCCAGGTCCCCTGTGGGTCACAGGTCCTGCCAGCAAATCTGTTCCAGCTTGGGCTCCTCTCTCCACAGGGCCTCAGGTCCTGCCAGGATCTGCTCCAGTGTGGAGTTCCTGGGGCCAGAGCCTCCTTCAGGCACCCCCTGCTCCCGGGCGGGGCCTCCAGGGGCTGCAGGGGAAAGGATCTCTGACCCATCCTGGAGCCCAGGGGCTGCAGGGGAAAGGATCTCTGATCCATCCTGGAGCCCAGGGGCTGCAGGGGAAAGGATCTCTGACCCATCCTGGAGCCCAGGGGCTGGGGGGGCACAGCTGCCTTTCCCTGGGCTGCACCCCAGGCTCGGGGGAACCTCAGCTCCAGCACCTGGAGCAGCTCCTGCCCCTCCTGCCCTGCCCTGGGGCTTTGCAGAGCTGCTCCTCTCACATATCCTCCCTGCTCTCAGCAGCTGCAATTCCAGGGGGATTTCCTCCCCCTTCCCAAGTGTTCCTCAGAGGTGCTGCCACTGTCCCTGATGGCCCAGGCTTGGCCAGGGGCGGGTCTGTGCTGGAGCTGGCTGGAATTGGCTCTGCTGGACACAGGGGAAGCTTCTGGCAGCTTCTCACAGAGGCACCCCAGCACCAAAGCCTGCCCATGCCAGCCCAGTGTGAGTGAGCTCCCAGATTTGACCTTTAGCTTATGCTTCTGCCAGTGTCTGTGATTCCACTTCAGTTTCTCTTTGTTAAACAGTGCCATTGATTGTTTGAGGCATCTCAGATGGCATCTTAGCATGGTCTGTTGTTGAGTTTATAAGAAGTCTTCTAGATTAATGATTGGAAATAAAATTGAATTTAATTTCAGATTTTGTAAACTTAAATCTAAACTTAAAGATGTTATGAAAATTGAGTTTTGCATAACACTTAGTGAAGCCGTGTATTGGAAGATGTAAAGAGGAGTCACAATCTGTATTGTGAAAAACTTGGCTTTTGTGTTAGTGTTTGTTCAAATGTTATTGGGATATTTTTTCCTTTTTGCTTGATAGTGGCCAAGTTTATTGACAGGAATGATCATGAAAAATGTATAGAACTTTTGTCAAGAGTGAGCTCTAGTGCAGAGCCTGTGCTGCTGGTACCTGAAGCGTTGGTCCGTAGGTGGTTCTATAGTACAAAATGCAAGTGTAGCCCAAACCTGCTCCCAAGGATTTGCATACTAACCTCTGACAGTTTGACTTCATTTGATAAAGCTGTGAATATGCAATGCAATCTCTAAAACTGGTACAGTCCTGCCTTGGCAGCGACAAACACTCTTTGGTTATTTTGAATGTTTTCTCCATATTCAAGTGGCTTGCTTTTTCAAATGCAGCCTTGTGTATTCCTTGAACTACAGAGACAGCTTGTTTATGCACAGCAGGTAGAGTGGATTCTTTCCCAAGCTTTGCCTCCCTGTTCATGTGCCCAGAGCTCTAGGGAGAAGGAAAGTAGAGATGTTGTTCAAGGAGTGAATTTATAGGACGCAGAGTTTTTCTGCACTGTGAACAATTCTAATGTGCTCTGACTGCCTAAGCGGAGGTGATTTGTTGCACCCTGAGATCAGAGTCCCTTGTGTTACCTGTGTGACTTGGCAGGCAGAACAAACCGTGAGACCCCCCCCCCCCCCAGGCTGTCTCTGTCTCTCCTGAAATCCTCCTTTCCTTTCTGTGCTGGACCCCTGTTCTGGGCTGTGTGGACAGAGCCAGCTCAGCTCTGTGTGCAGGTGCAGCCTCCAGTGCCCCGTGGGCGTCAGCAGCAGCTTATTGACTGTGCTCATTCATGCTCTGGCTTCCTGCCTGTCAGTGTCTGAGTATAGGGCAAGAGGCTCTTCAGTGTTACTTCCCTGTATTTAAGGAATGTAAAAACATCTGATTTATCTAATAAAAAATAATAGTTATATATGAAAATGTATTTCTTTCAAACCCTTCCGGTAATTTCAGATTTTAATAGCATCCTACCAAACCTCAGCAGCTTTTCCTCAAGGAACATCATGAATTCTTTTAGATTCTTCCAGTAGAAACTTGACACACTGGGTTATGATTTTTTGTTAAAATAATGTTGATAGTTTTTGTTTTCTCTTACGTATTTCTCATGAGACCTGTTTACAAGCTTCCTTCATAGAAAACGCAGCTTTTTCTTTCTAAATAACTTTTATCAATTCTCCAAGCATTCATGTTGGGAATCCTTCAAGTGTCTTCTGGCAACTTGTAGCTGTCACTTGTAGATTATTTCCATGATATTTTAGAATTTCTCCAGGCTAGTTCCTTGTTATGTTTCTCATCCCTTCATTTCAGACTTACCTTTTTAACCCTTCTAAATTTTGGAACTATGTTAATAAACCATTGCATTGCTTTGTTTGCGGTTCTCTGGTGGTAAGGGATTTCTTCATATCCAGCACTTTTGCAGATTTTACTGCCATTTTCTATTAAAGGCTTTTGTCAGTATTGATTTTTTTAAACCAAGAGTGAATTTAGTTTTCAAGTTTCACAGTTTGCTGCTGAGGTCTGGCACATGGGAATACATTCTTACTTGGGCATTATAATAGTGAAAATTTATATTTTAATTATGTGCAGTTTTATTTTCAAGTATGTTCCTGTGATGAATAATGGGCATTTATTAGCTGAGAAAAATTCTCTAGCTCGCAGTCTCTCTCTGTATTTGTGGATTTCTGGCTGCAGGTCTTGCCTGGAAGCTAGTAGCTGCCAGAAGTGCCCCTGGTTATCTGTTTTTTTCCTAAATCCTCACATCTGGAAGCCCAGACTGATAAAGGGGCAGATATCACAGGCATGCTATGTTCTTAGGCTGGAAAGTGATTATAAGCAGGTGTACAAGATACATAATATTTATATTTCAAATCCAGCACTCATCAGGTAGATATTATTTCATTCAACCAGTATTTTAAAATACTTGGTCATTTTTATAGTGAAGAAAAGAGGTGTAGGGTGTTTAAAACAGGAGAAGCTTTATGTGGTCCTTCTTGAAAAAAAACCAGATAATTCTGCCTCTTCATGATGATGCTGTTTATTTTCTCTAGGCTATCTTAGGATGGAAGGCATCCCTAGTCAAGATTTTTTAAATCTTGAAAGCTATACAAACAAAAAAAGGGGTTTGTACAGATGTCAGGTAGATTTATTGGATTTGTTTTCTTTCCTCCTTTTTTTCCCGAAGTACAGAAGATTGATATCCAGTAGATGATGTTGCTGGACTGATTTGTAAGGAATCCTTGGGGCTTTGAATACCTGCCTGGGCTTCTGTTCCTTTTGGAGATATTTTAGAGTACACTAGATGTTCTTTGGAGAAGTATTTTATTTAAGTTTAATAGACAATGTAAGACTCTAAAATAAGCAGTTCTTTATAAAATATGAATTTTAGAGACATACGAATTAAAATTTAAATCAAGGAAAACTAGTTTTATCTTGTGAGAAGCAACATCAGCCATGATTTATTACTCTATCCACTTAGAAAATTTGTCTTTTTCAAGTGTGTGAATGCAAATCTTAATAAATGCAAGTTATAAGACACCAGGGTGGCCTCCATTTTTAGTAATGTGTGGTTCTCATTTTGTCATAATTGCCATGTTGTGTGATGCATTTTGTTTATAATGGTATTTACCTTCCTGCAGAATTAAGTAACTTCTCTGGAGACATTTTTTAATTCCTAAATCTTGTCCTTTTGTAAGATGGCAAGAGATTTCAGTCTTGCAATGAAAGTAAATCACAAAATAAGTAATATGTTTGCTAAATAAGATAAATTTCCTGAGCTATAGAATGTACTACTGACTGAAAGGCTGTAGGTCAGTCATTTTCCTTTGTCTGCACTTCACATTGCAGTTGCTGTCTGGGTACAGAGTCTGTGTTCTATGACAAAGGCTCTCCCAGTGCTTAGATTTCGTTTCTCTGCAAGTTAATTTCTGTATAGTTTAATCTGAAATTATTTTAAGAATATTTTTCTGCTTTCTAAATTTTCTGTCCATATTAATTTTCATTCAAAAATGCACTACAACAGGCCCATAAATGCCAAGAGGACCAGTATGTCTTACTGGTAATGATAAACTCAAATATTGATGAATACTGACATGTAAATATTGCAATTTAATTAATGCATCAATGTAGCATCAATTTTTTTGCAGGTCACATTTGTTTTTTCTGATCTTTTCCATAAAACTGTACGAGTAATAGCTTTCGGGAGAAATACTGCAAAGCTGTCGTTGAACATGAGAAAGCTAATTTTTCCAGTATTTGTGAATACACATGTAAAAGCACATTACTAGATTTGATGGGGGGGGGTTTTGCAGTATTAATAATGATTATTCTTGTAATCACTATTATTAAAAAGCCTTGGAGATCAAGTTACTAAGGAGAAAAAGAAGTAACATGCTCGTTTTTCCTTTATCAGCAGCCAACGTCTGTGGCCACCTCCAGCGTCCGCCTGGGCCTCCCGGTGCAAGCCAAGGTGGTGCCATCCACAGCGGCGCCCGCCAGCGCCACAGCCACGCTGCCAGGAGGGGCTGTGCTCTCCCACACCACGGTCAGGGGCTGGGGACACTGCCTGGGCTTGGCTGGGGGCAGGGAAGGGACATTCAGGGCGGGTACATGGAGGACATGCTTCCCTGGGAGGGGGGGCGGGCCCAGAGCAGCTGTGGCTGCCCCGAGATCCCTGGCAGTGTCCAAGGCCGGGTTGGACATCGGGGCTTGGAGAAATATGGGATACTGGAAATGGATGAGCTTTAAGTTCCTTTCCAACCCAAACCATTCTATGATTTTATGATTTACATGGCTTTTTGAAAGTGAAAATTAATAACTTTTTAATATAAAATATTAATAGGTAACAGTAGCTACGACAAGCGCTCAAAATGTGTTCAAGACAACGGTAGCAGGTGGAAGCTCAGCCTCCCAGCAGCCTGCAGTGGTGAGCGGGGCACAGAGCCAGGGCTCAGGGCAGCCCCAGGGGCAGCCCCGGCTGCCGCTGCCCCCTCACACGGCAGCGCAGGTGCCAGCCCAGCCCCTGGTCATCCCCAGCTCTCCTGTGCCTGGAACCACCGTTGTGTCGCAGGCAAGTGGGGGAGTAGTGCAAACATTGTTTTCTCAGTGCTTTGGGAACTCCTGGGTGTACTCGGAAAGTATCCCCTGATGGGACAAATACTTGGCAAACAGGAAAACCCTTCCCCTGGTTTCAGCCCAATGGGATACAGATTCTGAGAGGGAGGAAGAACACTTGTGGTCATCTCTCCCCACCCTGCCATGTACGTGGCACTAGTGAAAGAACTATTCTGTTCCTGTAGCCTTCAGTCAATGGACTTCTTGATTATCCTGTTGCTGGGCCTCAAAACTATGGTTACACTGAAGTGTGAGGTTTCTGTTTCTTGGAGCAATTACGCCATATAAAAATAATAGCTTGTTTTACTACTAATGAAAAAAAGATTAGATGTGATGATGTTTGAAGACTTATTTCTAACTTGATTTTCTGCTGTAGTTGCTTTGTACAAAAATATACTGAATCAATAATTTAACAGATTAAGATAGCTTGGGGAGCATTTGTACCTTGTCTGTTGGGCATCTCAAAGCAGAATTCATCTCCAGCAAATTGTTGTGTTACTTCTCATATTTAAGGTTATTTGTACCAAAGCAGACTGTAAAATATAAAATATATTTCTTTCATTGATTTTTGGTGTTGTTTGCAAGCTGTGATGTTCAGTTACCTAAAGAAGATAAGAAAATCTCAGGTAACAAGCAGTAATATCAAAACATATTTCATATATGGCCTGAATTAGAAAAATTTCATCATTTTCCTTATTTGTAGTGGTCAGAGCATGCATTGATTGTGATGGAAAAATAGCATGGAGCTAATATTTGTTTTCTTTGGCTTTTGCAGGAAATGCAAGAGAATGTGAAAAAATGTAAAAACTTTTTAGCTACCCTTATAAAACTTGCTTCTCATAATTCACCATCTCCAGAAACGTCCCGCAATGTGAAAGCTCTGGTTCAAGATTTGTTGGTAAATATTTAGTTACCATTTATTTTGTCAGTTATCTGTTAAGCTTCTTATTTATTGGTGCTGAAAACTATTGCTTTGATCTTAACAATTCTTTTGACTGTAATGAAAGGGGTTGGGCTTCATCAAAATGCCATATTCTGTATGTATTATATATTAAAAAAGTCTGTTAAAGGCAGACTTTCTCTTGGTTTTTGAAAGGGGAAATGCAGCAAAGTATTTAGTAGGCAGTGATCAAAGCCACTTCTGTTTTGATGAGTAATACTTTGTTTTTTTCTGTAGTAAAATATGGGATTTTTCCTTGCGGATTCATTAAGGTTTTTTTCTTCCAAACCCTGGTGTTCTCTGAAACAAACTCTTAGTTTTTGAAGCACAGGATGACTGTAGATGCAATCCCTTCACAACGTGATTTAGAGTTTCTAGGACTGAAGGAAAAGTATTTTCCTGAGCTGCTGATTTTCAGCTGTTCTGCAGACAGATATCCTTGCATGCAGCCTTAGTGGCACGGGGATTTCCAGAGGCAAAGCTGTGTTAGAGTGCTCAGGCCAGAAGAAGGCAGGACTGGCTGCAGTCTCCAGTGCAACAAATGCTGCTGTGAGTTGTATAAATGAGCTGCAGACAGAGGTTACTGTGGAGTTGGGAAAAGAGTCAAGCTTCTTAAAAGAAATGTAATATAGTCTATGAAAAAATTGGATTTAAAAGTAGTTGCTATACATTTCTTTGAATTCATTGCCAGAGAAATCTGTATATTTTGGACAAGCCCAAGGCTGTTTTCAAGTGTGAGCTGTTCAACAATCATATTCAATGATTCTGGTGAAAACTTGTTTTAACTTTTACCAACTTGAAAAGACTAAATAAGTAAAGGTAACTACTTAGAGTATTTTAAACAAAGTACCAACACGCAAATATAATAAATATATTTATTGAAGCTTGTTTTTGTTTGGTTTTTCTCTTGTTCTGTATCAGTCAGGAAGGCTAATTAATGTTTCTATTACAACCTGAACTTGTAACTAATGATACTTTAGAAGTATCATAAAATGCACCCAAGTTAGAATTCTCTTGAATTACTAGTAACTAAATGACTGATTATATATTTGATATAAGTGTGTATTTTGTGAGTATACGTACAAATTCATAGAGGAGAAAATTTTATATCTACTTACAAGCATGCTTTTTATGTATGGCCATGCTTTATATATACAGTTTTATATATATGGATTCTACAAGTTAAATTGTACCATCAGAATTGATTTTGGAATTACTACAAAGGCTGACAAATTTCATATTTTTAAGGTCACGTCAACAGCTTGTTGTTGTTTTCTTTTAATTTTAAGAAAAGAAATGACTATGTAAATGTTAGCAAGAGAGTAGAGTCCCAAAAGAGACTTGAGTGTTTCTGGGGCCTTGTTTTGTCTGAAGTTGTGCCTTCCCCAAGGGAATTCTTTGCATTTTGAGTGATTTGTTACATGTTTGAATTAGTGCTTGGCAAAGGGTCTTAGAGAGGAGTTAAGGGACTTCAGCTCTGAAAGTTTTTGATATGGCAGCCTGTTTAGCTGGAGAGATATGTGTATATAGTAGCTGAGAAAGAGGCAACCAAACAACTGAACAGAGATGTTGATGCATTTTTTTTTTCTTCACCCTGAAGGATGCAAAGATTGATCCAGAAGAATTTACAGGCCGCCTTCAAACAGAACTCAAATCATCTCCTCAGCCATATCTTGTACCTTTCCTTAAGGTAATGTGAATATTGCTTGGATAAATTTATTTCAGAGCTAAATTTCATTACATTAAGTCTTAGAATATTCTTTTAAAATAGTGTTATTTTCACTGGCCCAGGACTACACTTCCTTTACTTCTAAATGCTGCCCATTTCTGCCAAGATCTTCCTGGCTGGAAGTGCTGTGCAGGCTCCACCTGTGTCAGGCCAGGCAGGTGCTGCTCTCAGCTGGAGCTGCCCTGGGCTGCTCCAGCAGCCTGGGACGGTGCTGAGAAACAGGGAGTTCCCACAGGAGGGAGACCTCGTGTATTTGGGACCTTGGCTGACTTTTACAAAAATGGATTTGTCATCCAGAGCTGATCTGGAGTTCACAGCTCGAGTAACCCTGATCTAGAACGTTGCAGTAATTAGATTTAAAAAATAAAGAACAGTTACTCCCTAGTTTGGAAACCATCCATTGGCTATTCTGTAGTGATCCTTTACTTTTAGAATAAATATACTTTTCTGTGGTAGTAGGTAATTTTTTGTGAAGAAGAGAAACATTCACATTTTGAAGAGTCCCAAGTTATTTTTACAGAATGCTTCAAGTAATTTAATAAGTTTTTTCCATACTGTTTTCCTAATCTATGTTTGGGTCATTGATAACTTTCAATCCATATGTAACAATGCTTATGAAGAACTGAACTGGATAAAGTGTAGATTAGATGATTCTGCTTCTAATCTGGAGCTAATCAGCAGTAGAATTTCTGATATGATACCAAATGGATTTATTGTTAGTATATAAGTTAGTATATGTGGAGGTAAATTTAACTGTTAATTGCTTCTGTAATAACTTCCATATGCAGGATTATATACAAACATAAAAAGCGTGTTTAAGTCCCAACAAAATGACAAATATGATTTTTAAAGTATTTTTGGTCTAGTTCAAAACCTCTGTGTTGAGGGCAGATTTTCTCTCTCTTCACTCCCTGCAACTTTGCTTCAGAACTTCTTCTCCTGTTTTTCAAGTTATCATTAACACTTGTTTGTGGCTTTTACTGCAGTCACATCATCGTAAGTTTTGATTTATTTCCTTTCTTTGAAGTCCTTTCTGGGCAACAGGCATTAAGTTTTTAAATCAATATTAGAAGTTTAGAAAGAATTGTAGCTTGGGTTAAACACTGTTGCGTTCTTCAGCTGCCTGGGGGAGCACTTCAAAAGAACACTTCTGCCACTTAAAAAGTCAAAAGTTTGTTCATGAAGGTACTGTACAGCCTTTTAGAAGTATGTTTTCCTTGAAATGGTATGAACATGGGGCTTACAATAGTGTGCTTTTCTAATCCACTCACAATACATTACTTCAGAAATAATACAATAAACAGCTACTGCACCGAGAGGGAAATCATTTGGTTGTAGGTACTGGAGGTGTGTTAGGAGGAGTAAATTGGTGCAGCTTGCTGGGAATAGCATTGTTCCATGGTTCTACCTTTTTTGCTTCCATTTCTTGCCCTTCCAAAGACCTAAGCTACAAATTCTAGGTAGTATTTAGAAGAAGAGTGATTTTTCTGCTACAGTGAAATTAAGGGCATGTGAAAATCTACAGGGTTGCTAAATCCAAACTGAAAGCTTATTAAAAACTGAACTTTCTCTTACAATGTATGTTCAATCTTAGTTCTGTTTGATGAACAGGCAGTTAATTATGTTTACAGCAAATTTCAAAATGCTTTTTGTCAATCTGCTAAGTTTGATATTTCATAAACTTTCTTCTGTTTTTAGAAAAGTCTACCTGCACTGAGACAATCTTTGCTGAATAGTCAGCATTTGGTTTTGCAAGGACAGCCGTCTCAGCAGTCACTCCAACAGACCAAGCTCTCACAAGTTATACCTCAGTCTGCCTCGGGAAGCATTTCCTCTGTTGTCACGACACAGACAATAGGAATAAGGCAACCAAACAACATTTGCACAGTCTCTGTATCAAATACAGTGCAGCCTCCTCAGGTTAAGGTGGTACAGTCAAATCAGAGTTCTCAACTGGTAGGTACTGTAGTATAAAAGAGGATTTCTTAATGAACTGTATAGCAGTTTTCAGTGTCACTTTCATTGCAGCTTGTTGGGGAAAATTCTTTTTTGTTTGTATCATATTCTGTGATATGTGGAAGTACCTCATTTTCTGTCATTTCATATGTATGCTCAACCATTACTTCAGATAATATTATTAACATAAATTTAAGGAAGTGCACTCTTGGTCTTTTTGTCTGCAATAGAGTGGTGGTTGTATGAGCACAGTGGAATTTGAGGGAATTACAAATGTAGAACAGAAAGCTTTCCAAGATTTACAGGCAAGAGTATAATGTTGAGTATGTCATTAGGTATGCTGCTTTGCTTTAAAATTAACATGAACTCTCTCATTTTAAACTCTTCTGCACATAATTGCAAAATCTTGTAGAAGAATAGCTGTGCTGTACCAGGATGTTTTGTTTAGCAATAATGTCATTCTCTGTTACTCACTGAACTGTGTCTTTGTTGTGCATAGTGGAGTATTAAGTGCTTAGATTAATTAATTTCTATCAGTAAGGCAGCTGCACAGCCAGGTAGTCATTAAGAGTGTGGTGACTTTATCCTGCTGTTACACAGGAATTTGTGTGTGTATTTGCACTTGTAATCAAGAGATATTAAGGATTTTTGCAAGGCCTTGAGTTTATACAGGCATTACTATCCTTTGTGAGAGTTTCCTTGTCTGTGGTTTCTGTGTATGCGTGAGTAAAGTATTTCACTTAGGTTTCAAAATCATATAGAGAGGTTCCAGAACATGTATCAAGTTGGTAAAAATTTATATTATACAGGTTGAGAAATGCAAATGTGATAATGTAAAACCTTACAGTGATCTGTCCTTGAGTTTATAGGCTCTATAAAGCTTATAAATAATTAGTAATGTGTGTGGAGAGAAAATATTTCTTTTGCTTTAATTTAAAAGTAACAGTGCACAGACTGAAAATACCTGAGCTGTGTCTTTAACCTTACAAATGTTTTCTAGTGGTTGAATTATTAACTTTAAAATAAAATGAATATAATTTAATAATCCTTTAGTGAGCATAGTTTTAATGTGTAAAAACATCTTGAGTGGTAAGATTTCTGACTCTGGCATTTGTAATACACACAAGACAGTTGGGTGTTTTTCACCTTCACTTGGCTGCTTCAATGCAGGTCCAGCCACTTGCATGCTTTCTTCTTCTGAGATGGCTTCTCCCCACCCTGTCTGGATTGTTGTATTAATTAGAAAACTGTTCCTCACACTTTTTGTGACATCTCTTTGATTTGACCCTGTTTCATGACTGAATGTTCAATAGCTTTGGCTCTTCTAGGCAGAAGAGTAGAAGCTAGTGATAATTACAGGGAGTAGGTGGAAAAATTACTCCCTGTCCCAGGTTAAGCAAATTTCTGCCTGCAGCTGACAGATTGCTTAGAGGTAGAAGTGTCCATGGCCAATAAGTCTGGCCTTATCTCATGCCACATTCTAAGGCTAGCCTACTGCCATGTAACATGGCTTTTTCCAGTGTTGTGCAGCCCACCTTAAGTGCTCCTGTGCCCACTGGGCAGGTTTCACCCCACCTTTTGAGAAACACTGATGTAGGACAAAAACGGGTAAGACCACAGGAATTCTTACTCTTATGATTATAGTTCTGGTGGAGTATTTTCTGGTTGGGATAAAGCCAAATTTCTGGGAGAGGCATGTTCTGCCTGTCTCATGTCAATGGGTACCCTAAGCAAGCAGTTGTGATGTTGTGAGTAGAGATTAACAATGTGAAGAGCTTTTCTGACATGCCTGCGTCATAGGAGGAGCTGGAAGCTGCTCAAGTAACATTGTGTAGATTGATCTGATGGGCAAGAGAAGCTGGTTTTCTGTCTGTAAGGAGGTCACAGGTCTAGGGCTGAATTTTCATTTACTGGGGACTTGAAATGACCACTACATTTTCAAAAGGTCACAAACTGTGCAAGGCAAAGCTGTGGTTAATACTATTTCTTTTCTGGAAAAGATATAATATAGGAAAATATATATAATAGGGAGAAGACATGAAGAATCATAATTTATTTGCTTTAGAGTGAAACTGTCTTTTCACATTTCCTTTAAATTTATCAGTCTTTAGTTAATAGAATCAAACAGTACTTAACCAGGCACTTAATGACCGTCAGAGTAGTTCTATACAGACAAAATCAGCATCAGACATCAAGAGTTACTGCATCAAAAAATCTTAGCACAGCAGCCATCAGCTCAGGTGCCAAGCAGACCACACAGCAGCAGCTCCATATCAGCCCAGTAATTGCTGATAAGTATTGATTTTTTGCAGTGACAGTGCTCACACTGTCCCAGTTCTCAGTGCTCCCCAAAATCAGAGCACAGAGCTGCTGGCCATCTTGCCTTGGACTTGTCCAGGAGAGGAAGATTGCAGCTGGCTTGCCTGAGGGTAGCCAGCACTGATGGAAGAACTGGCTGAGCTCCAGGTTTTCCAAGCCTGAAGCTTATTGGAGAGGGTTCCAGCTGGCTTTGCAAACTGTCCAGCTGCAGAAGGGCAAGCTTGTTTTAGACTATAGATCTTTTCATACCAGCCAGTTTACAGTAGTCCAGTTTTCCTTAAAACATGAAGGGTCTGTTAGCTGTTCCTTCCTTTGTCTTTTCTGTTTCTCAAAGGTGTCAGCTGTGGTGATGCTTTCTCCAGTTGCACTGAGGCACCTTGCAATGTGAAAATCCTGTGTGCACTGTCAGCATGCAGCATAGCTTGCACAAAGGCTTTGAAATGTACAGTGTTAGTGGAGATGAAACAGGAGAATTTTAGTCTGTTTTGCAGAGTACTGGAATCGTGTTCCAAACTATGACAAACAAATCTTTATAAAGCTAGATAGTGCTCCTTCTACATAAAGAAAAGGGGAACAATCTTAGGCTAATATTATATTGATGAGACACTTATGAGATAAGCCAGGAATCAATTTTTTAAATTGTTCTAAGTTTGTCTGAATTGCCATTCTTGGAGCTCATGTGTTCTGTGTTGCCTTATATATGCAGACATTGCCTGTCTTGTTCTGGGTGTTGCAGCAGGTAAAATTGGTATGAGTAAGAGAGATGTTCTTTGTTACACATGTTGAGGTTATGAGTAGATTGATGGGTAGTGGAGATGGATTAGCACTTTATATATTTTGTTGGCACTGTCTGCATCATAAGGAGAAAGTACTCCTGGAAGTTAAAGCCAAGTATTAAACTTAAGTGATAAAAGAACCCAGTAAGAAAATCAGTGATCTATCTTAATTAAAACAAATTTAATTATATACAAAGCTGTATAAAGATTCATGCAGGTCTAGGATTAGGAGGGATGTATGGAAATACATCTGCACCATTTCTGCTGCTCTGATAGGGCACAGTGTCCAGAGGGTAGGCTCTGCCATATTCTAAGTTCCATTAGAACAGGATTTGCTCAAACATTTACTGACACTTTCCCTGCACTGTCACAGTGGCTGGAATCTCTCAGAGTTGAGATAGAGTAATGGATTTTGGAAACAAGATACAGCAGCAGAATAAGAATTATGTTATATGGGGATGTTCCACTTGGCTTTTTAATTCTCCACTGAAGCTTTTCTGGCATCACTTTTCTGTTCATGAATGAATGTAATTTGTACACATTTTAGTGAAATTTTAGGAAATCGTTTTCTTTTTGTCTTGTCCGCAAGGCAGCTTAGAAATGGAGGAGTAATAGATGGCTGTTTGGATGAAAGGAGTATTTTCTATTAATTGACTAATAAAGATCTAGCCACTGACGTGGAATTTGGTGTGCAGTAAAATATAAATAAAAATGGCTGTTGAGCAGTAGATATCTGGGATCCATTAACAGGAACAAAGCCTGTTACTTGATAAACTGTATGCCTGTTTGAAACACAGCCTAGTGGTTTTGTGAGTTGTTATCATGGACTTTATTTTCAGAATTTTGTGGGCTGTATGTTAATATAAAGAGAATATTGTCACTGATTGCTGTTTGGAAACAAATAACAAAAGGCCAGGCTTGAAAGCAAAGATTAAAAGAAAAGCTTAAAAGAATTGAACACACATAACTTCTTCAAACACTGATTGTAAGGGAGAATAAAAGGGAAAATTCATTATTTGGAACAGACCAAGATGGTAAAAACATGAATAACAGGATATAATTAAATTAAGTGGGATTTAGGTAGGATATAAGGCAAAATATGCTTAAAGTAAGAGAGAATACTAGATGGTAGATCAGGCTCCCAAAGACAGTGACGAAAAAGCTATAATTGAGCACACTCAAAAGTAGACCATTTCACCGTTGTAGGAAGAATTGTGTAATAAATTGAGGAGCAGGTGGGACAAGTGATCTCATGGCTTCTGTTTTATTGTTCTTCATTTCTTTGTTGAAGACAAAGAAGTTCTGTGTCAATGGAATAGTATTGTTGTCATATTAACATTAAAATACTCAATTTTTTTTTTAATTTGGGAGGAAAAATACTTACGTGGATTTTGAGGCACCATTGAAAAACTGTAGCTGCTACTGCAGCATGGTAAGCAATGGTAAATATGAATTCTAGGCCCATAAAAGCATGAACATTGTAAGTTAATGCTGCCAGATTACATGATAGCTGAGGTTTGATATGACATTTATCTTCAGGAGTGAGTAGACTGATAAATCACAAGTGGCATAGCCACAAGTGAGTTAGCAAGTGTTTACTCATGAGTGAAGATAAATGTCATATCAGACCACAGCCATTCTGAGTTTTATATGTTTATGCGTGTCTTGTTTCTTCCTTTCACATTATTTTTTTAACTTAATTGAGATTAAAAAAAGCTTGGTAAAGGATATATTTTTCAAATTTATTTTTGTTTTTCATTCTTTGCAGAAGCTCTTGTTTACTGTGGTTTTTTCTTTATTGCAGTACTTGATAGGTTTAAGCTTTTGGATCAGATGCTTTTGTTGCAAGAGGTGATTCCTGTGAATTGAGCCAGGCTGGTTTTGCAGCCCTCGTCAAGTAAAGGTTGGAACCTTGTGCATCTGCACTGGTCCAGGAGATTTGCAAAATCCTTGTCCTCAGGAATTTTAGCAATGAATTCTAATCTTATTGTCCTAAAGGAATTTTCCTTTCAATGGTTTGTAGGTAGTGGCTCTCATTTAATTTTGTCTCTCTTGTGCAGGCATGAGAAAGACTGATAACTTCTGTTCTCTTTCTGCTTCTGTACATTTGATGTGCTTTGGCTGGATTCTTTCTCAGTCTGTAATTCTTGATTTTGCTGTTGATTATTGGTCTGTGTTCATGTCTGTAATTTGTTCTCTGTCCTGCAATAACTTACACAGTAGAAGATGTCATGGAATGATCATCACCTTTTGGCTTGAGATTAGGAGCAGAGGGAGCCATTACTTTATTCTCACAGAGTTACCAAATCTACGCTTTTTGAAGAAAACCCTTAGAAAAAAAAAAAGAGTATTTCAGCTGTCACCTCTTTGCTATTCTGTTTATTAGTAGTGTGATTGTTGTATATCCCTTTTTGTCTTCATGAACCTGCTACCTTTTGGAAGCACCTTTGTATAAACATCCCTTTTTTCACCCGTGAAAATACAGTCAGCTTTAGCAAGGGCAGAGTAGTATCTGCAGTGTTCAGGAGGTGAGAGGAGGAACTGATCTGGCAGAGCAGACAAATGGTGAATCAAAGTGAGTGTGAAGAGTGGAGAGAGGTGACAAGGGGAGAAGAGAAAAGATGAAATAAAAGAGAGGGAGAATACTTTTTATTGTAAGAAAGGTACATCTTACTTTGCAGAAAAATGTTATTTTATAGAAGAAAAAGGTAGGTAATGTTCACACATTGCACTTGGAAAAGCAATGCCATGACTTTGCTGCTTTAGTGTGTTCCTTGAAGAGCTCCAAAGTGCAGCAGCCTAGGACATGATTCTTCAACTTTGACAGATAAATTGAAGAGGAATAATGATAATACTTGCTGTCTCAACACTGTCTTGATCATAATTTTGTTTGGTAATTTTACCATTTTCGTAACTCTATCAAGTCTAGGCAATGACTAAATCACATTCTGGCTTTTCTATTTTCTGTGCCTTTGTTGTTCTGTTGTTGTGCTTGCTGTCTTCAGAGGTGTACATAATTAAAATGCTTCCCTTTTTAGGGGAGGTGGAATGATGAACAGTTTCTGTAGGCTCTAAAGACTTTTGTATTCTGTTTTGTTACCTTTTGTGACCCAGCACTTTAATAAAATCAGTGATGGTGTGTTTATGGACACAGTGGTGAAAGGTTTGAAGGGAAGGACTCCTTGGAGGTGTCTTGTGCAGCCTCCTGCTTACACACTGGGGTGTCTCTCATGTGACCAGTCATGTTTTGAGTGTCTTCAAGAAGAAATTGCACAGCCTCTTGGGGCAGCCTGTTCCAGAGCTTGCCCACCCTCATGGTAATTTTTTTTTCTTCTACTGTATTGGAATCTCCTATATTCCAGCTTGTGTCTTTAGTGCTACATCCTTCTGCTCTGCACATCTGAGGGAGTCTGTCCTCTCCTCATCTTCCCAAAGGTGGTTGCAGCAGCACTGAGATCTCCCCTTTTCTGAAGGCTGGAGTAATAAATATCCCTGCTAACCTCAGTGTCCTAAAACTCCTGTATCTGCTCTCTCAGTCTGGGTCAGTGCTTGTCAACTGATCAGTGGCACTCAGCTTTGATTCAGAATATGGATAGATAACCTGACTTGGGCTACACTTGTTGTGCATGGTTTTAGTCTGTGAGAAATATGAAATAATTTAAGTTAATCATCTCCCAGACCAGCTTGTTAGTACACCTGTTAATTGTCTACAACTTTGAGGTCAAGCTAAGGACTTAATAGTAATGTTTATGATGTTGAGAAAACAGGCAAGAAGATTAGGACAGTTTGAATTATCTTAATGGATGAAGTGTGGCTTACATAGTTACAAATTTTAATGCAGGATCCTCTGATTCATTGGTTTTTACTATGTCCCTAGTTTGCCTGCAAAGAAGTTACATGCTCTGTTTCAGAAACAAATTGCTAATGTTAATTCCTTATTGACTTCCAGATCTGGAGATTGCACATTTCTTAAAACTCCAGTATAGAAACTGGGATTTAGTGTAAGATGCTACTCTGAGCTCTGGTGCAGTTGTTCTTTTGAGAGAGTATGTGTCTGTTGCTGGTTGGTTTTGGTCTCTGCCCCTTGGAGAAGTTTGTTTCTCAATAATTTTCTAGACTTTCAGTGTTTGTATATACATTGAAGTCCCAGTACAATACTTGCCAGAAGACAGTTTGTGGAATGTATTGGATAGTAAAGAAAACATTGCCATTTATGTCATCTTAAATGGTTAAATATTCTCCTGTCTTTAATGGTGTTAGTGGCTCATTTTGTAGGGTATTCACATGAAAATATTGAGGGAAAAAGAACTTAGTTTTGAACTGTAGAAGTTGCCTCACAGAGAGAAAAAAAAGTGCAATTGCAGAAGATTACTCTAGTACTATAGAGTAATTCTGTCCAGAGATCCCACACATCTCCTTTATGGCCTGGCCTCTGGCCCATTAAGGTACAGCAGCTTTTCTTCACTGTTCTCTACAAACTGATCCAATAAATTATTGTAAAAGTGGCATCATTCTCATTTTTCATAACAATGTATGCTTTCTTAACGTGGACTATTCTGTCTTTTTATCAAAACCACACTTGTTCATGTTTCCTGTGCATCAAAATGCAGTTAAATTCAACTTTTTTCTATTATTTTCACTGATCAACTCTGTTTCTTTCCTGTTTTTAAACATGGTAGCTGCTTTATTCTTTCCCCTCTGAGTGTGACTCTTCACTCTCTGTCTTAACCAAGTAAATTTATATCTATTTGCTCCATTTCTGTGCTTAGTACAAATGCTCCATTTTCCTTCAGTGTCCATAGTTGAAGCTGGATCCTTAATCTTTTCTCCCTTTTCTCTTTCTGCAGGGTGGTTACTGCTAATACTTCTACATCCACAGGTTTATTATAACTTTTTGACTCTGTATTTTAGGATGTACAAAATGCAGTTTTGTAACTTCAGAATGGCCCAATTTGTTTTTTCTCCAGAATGCATCAGAGATCCCTCATTCCTCTTGTCTTGTGTGTAGTTTTCACCTGTCTCCCTTGCAGTTTTGGAGCCCTGGTTCCTGCTAATGGCGCGGTTTCCTCATTGCTCACCCTCTGCTGTCACGTCCCATTTGCAGATGCTGTTGCTCCTTTCCTTTTCTCCATAGGTTGCTTTGCAGTCAGAGCTTTGGCCATTTGTTGTCCAGCTAAGTGCAATGGTTTTAGATACTCGTTGTGGGAGTGG
Source organism: Ploceus nigricollis (assembly GCA_013399945.1). NCBI lineage: Eukaryota > Metazoa > Chordata > Aves > Passeriformes > Ploceidae > Ploceus > Ploceus nigricollis. Next base: position 200,706 of record VXBC01005607.1, on the reverse strand, counting down.
TGCTGGGTGGAAGGGCAGTGTGGTGCTGCCTTCCAGGAGGGAATGCTGCGTCCAGGGCGGGAGGCTCACACAGGGGGAGGACCTCAGCTGGGACTGTGAGCAGCACGTGGCTTCTGAAGTTGCCATGCCTGAGTTGTGCTTGGAGTCTTACTCAAATAGCTGTTTGCCAGTGGTTTATTTTCAAAGTTTATTTATGGGATTTTTTACAGCTCTGCAGCTTCCACACATCTTTCTGAATTTTCTGTTCATTACATCTGTGCCTACCCGGTCCCTGATCATATGAATGTTGATTTTTGGTTTTGTTTTGTTGTTGAACATTTTGCTGTTGATTAAACATGACCCTTGCACATGTTTCTTTTTTGATTTGTTTATGGGTCAAATTTTAAGTTTCTAACCCAGGTTTAGTTTTAAGGAAGAACTTCAGAACCTGAATTAGTTAGTAAGTGAAACCTTGAGAATATCAAATTAGCATTTAAAAGATTGATAGTATATGATCACCACAAAACTTGGTTTGCTTTCTTGTGTATATCTGACTTTGGAACCCATAATATTTTAGAATTATTTATAGTATGTTTTCTTTAAAAAGTGTAGATATTTAGTGCAAGGCCTAATGTTTGTAGGTGGATACCAGTACAATTATTGCAGCATTTTCTTCTACAAAACTGCTTTTCTTCCTAGTAAAATTTCTAATGACAAAAGTCTGAATTTTCATATTTATCTTACAAATTTGAAATATATTTTTAGTGAAGGTTGTGAGGTATGACATCTGTGTCGTATATTACTGAATTTTTTTAAAGCATAATGACAAAATAGGTATATACACACACACACAACCACATGCATTACATGAATATGACTTTTGTCACCAGCTGGTTGTGCTTGTAGAGATCCACATGCTTATCTTGGTAATGACAGGTATTAGTGTATTTACGTTGTGTGTGTTTGTGTATAAAGAGTATAATATAAGTATACTTTTCTTTAATAATAGCAGATTATCCAGTCAACATCTGCTCAAACTGTGAAACGAACCCCTGCTTGCCAGACTACCCAGATTAGGATGCCAGTGGTAATAACTCAGACCATTAGACCACAAGGTATGGGTTTCAATGTTTTAGTGAGATTGTTACCTTTGTATGAATTTTGTTGTAATTACAAACGAGTAGCATGGAAAAACGTGCAGTGTTGACATGGGCAACATTGTTGACATTTATTTTTACCTCATGCTGGCTGAAGAGTGCATGTTTTCAGGTGCAGTTTCAAGGTGTTTCGGACCAACACAGTGAAATGTTTTGAAACAACCCTAGGACTAAACTCTCATATGTTTAGCTCCTTACTTAGCAGTTTTTCATGGAAGGTTCTAAACCAGGTCAGGAACTTGGCTCTCACTATCCTAAACTGTAACTCTGGGCCAAGAAAAAAATTCTTCATTTTCCTGAAGCCTAGTGGATGCCTCAATTTAATCATCCGACTTCTAATTCGTACTCCTGAAGCAGAACATAGTAGTCCCTATCTCTGCAGCTACACAGGTCAAGGTGGGAGCCCTAGAGAAACTTCTCAAGCCTCAGGTTGGTTTTCTTTGACTCCTGTCAGTATGTTTACTTTTTGGTGAGGTCGGAGACTGGCTACAGCAGCCTGACATGCCATGATTAGCCACGGCATGTGCTTTGTACACACCTTCCTCGTCTACCTGTGCAGAGGTGGGTTCATGTCTGGCTGATACTTCCCACTTTCTAAGAGGATTCTTGAAGCCTCCTTGCTTGCTAATAAATACCCATTTGTTCCTTTCTACCACTGAATCTCTTAGGCTTGGGTTTTACTTTTCCTGAATATGTGTGAGAGTATCTTACTGGATGTGGGCATTTACGTGATTAAGGGTTTGTAATGGAATACAGAGCTTGTCATCTTCAGGTACTGAATCAGGACTCAAACTAGTTCAAATGCACATAAAAGATATTGCTGCCTACTTGATTTCATTGCTTGGTTGTTTCTATTCTCCTTGGGAAAAAAAGCATCAAAAATGTTTAACAGCAGTTGATGTTTTACTTGCTCTGCTCTCCTTGGGGAATCCAAAGGTTGAATGGACATAAAGACCAAGCTGCCACTGTAATCCTGTAGGCTGTTCGCCAAGTTAGGAAGGAATACAGTTACTCACCATAAAATGTGTTTGTTTGATAGCACTGATACTCATGTCCTGAGTTTATAACATGTCCATGCATCTTAGAGCATGAGCTTTCACTTCTGACTAATGTGTTTGAGAGTGAAGGCAGATTTCATTTCTTTGCTTGTTCAGTCTCCGAGCTGTGAATGTCAACAGTGTACTGAGAATTTGCATGATACTGGCATCTGTCTTTTAAACAGTAGGTTCAGAATATGAGTTTATTCTTGATAGCCCTTGATCAGCCAGTGCAATGCAACTTAACTGGCAGTTTGACTTATGGTAGATGATTTTATAAAAGCCAATTTATGCAAGATCCTACTTTCTGGTGAGCTTATTCAAATTTAAAGGTTTGGTTAAGCCCTCCATTGTATGGTTTTATTTACACAGACAAAACAGACAAGAATAGGCATTTAGAAAACATCCCAGTATAGAACCACTCATCCTGCAGCCCATGTCTAGGGAGCAGGCTGCCTGTGTGCTGGCAGCACTGTCAAGAGTGCATCATTGTGATATATTGTTAAAACCTTTTACTGTAAACACCAGTGTAATGATATTTTATACTGGCCTAGCTATTCCTGCAGAAGGAGCTAATATACTGGAATAGGACATCATCTAAATAAAAATTATGGTAGCATAATTTTGTGGAGTGTGACTAGTTAAGGATAGTTACCTCAGAACTGAGCTGACCTCCACAAAGTGCTGCGTTTTCCTCCTTGACAGGAGTGAATCTCCAAGTGTAGTGTATCTTCAGTACATCCATGTGAGCAGACTGTAATGCTTCTTAAAACAGTAGTTTAGATAAAACTGGCATGCTTTAAGGACCTTTATATAAATAAAATTACTTCCACACCAGTGGAAGTAACACCATTGTTACTGCATGAAAAATGCACACTCCTTTATCAAAGCACTCCACTAGTATAATAATTAGGTGAATCCATCTTATGGATTGGATGGATGAATTGAGCCAAATAATAAAATAATTAACTAGAGTATTTGTTGTAGCTATTTAACCAGTGCTGAAATACAGCTAGGAATTTTTAAGCTCTTAAATTTGGGCTTATTTTTCTAGATCATGCTAATTAAAATTTGAAGCAAGGACGCAGTGGTGAAAGACTCTGTATGTCATTACCAATCCCATGAAATATCTAGGCCCACAGGTGATATTAATTTTCAAAATATGTTCTGCCCATAATAAAAATGGATGTTTTAGGCATATTTTATATCTAACCCTTAGTCATGGACAGTTGTAATTTATTTAAACCAGAAAACTCAAATGTCATCCCAAATCTTACATTCACTTTGCCTGATCCATTGAGTAGAATTACATATACTTGGGGTGAATGTGAGACTTAATTCTTCCATATCCGTATGGATATACATGTTTTGGAGGTGTTTTTTGATCAAAAGTATCATCTGTAGAAAACAAAGCATTGATACTGATTCCAAAGAAATATATTAATTCTGGAAGAGTACTGTTGTTACTTTGTTTGCCATTGCAACAATTTTCAAGGTTAACACATTTTTAATCTTCTAGATCTTAATTGTACAAGGCAGAAATCTGCTAATTTTTATTATTATTTCTTTCCTTTCTTCCAGTTTTCTGAGTAGAAAATCTTTCCATTAGTTCATCTGAAATAGATAAATGAATTGCCTGGTCCGTGAACTAATGCTGTCTGTGACATCTCATGGACCTTGAATATTCTGATGACAAAATATTTTTATTCCCCAGGCTTGAGCCTGAAGTCCTAAATCTGGTTTTGTATTTGCTGATGTTGAGAGTCCACATTACAGTTTATTTATACAGATGGAGAACTCAACAAACACTATTAAATTATTTTCTCTTTAAGATCGTATGTTGGAGTTGATGAAGATTTTAAATTTAAAAAAAAATGTAATGCAGGACTCAGTCAAAGCTAGCAGCTTTGTATTAGCCAAGAAATGTTCTTAAAATGATTTATTAGGATAGTTGTGTTTCAGGTTTTTACTATTCATGAAAGAAAAATATTTTAACTCTACTGAGGTTCTTACCATGCCATTTATGTGCAACTGAGTCCCTGGGGTGCAGGAGCAGCCTTCACATCCTTCTCAAAGTCTCAAACACCACGTCTGTAATGCTCAGTAAAACAGAGTGATACACAAGAGAGAGGTGAGATCTTTTAAATCAAGTAGATTGAGTTATTTTTACATGCCAGAACACAGGTGGGATTAAAGGAAACCCAAAATGTAACCCAAGTACATGTTTTTAGGCAGTCAAGGAGGGCCTGCTCCAAAAGTTTTATGTCAGAGAGGAATTTAGATCTTTTTAATTTACTGAATGTCCACCACACTTTGGCTCATTTAGAAAGCCCTGTTTTACTTGTACTTCAAGACTTGTATAGTCTAGATACAGACATGCATTATTTTTGAGTCATTGTTTTCAAGATGAGAAAGCAAAAGACAACCTTTATGGGGGGTGTGTGTCAAATTTGGCACACACCAGTTTTTTCTTTTATATGCAATGCAAAACATTTTTAAAATACATGCAGTACTTTCAGCTCTGAAATACATGTTTTTCACTGCAATAAAGGACAATTACTATATAGAAAATGTAAAAGGCATAGCTAATACCCTGAGTAACTCTGACTTTAAGTATTTGTATTAAGAACATTTCAAATTCGCCTTCTTTATTCTGTACAGATTATCCAGAAAAGTGGTTTACTGCAATTGCAAACACACTTATAGCTATTATAAATATTATAGCTGTTTATGGCCAGTGGTTTTCAGTTTTGGAATCTTCACTGTTCTGTAAATATTGAACAAACTGTAATGTTAATATAAATTTTGTATTTTAAATTGTTCTTCTTCAGCATATAGTCTTTAAAAATAATAACTTCCTTTGTTTGCAATTTACAGACAGTTAAATTTAGTTCCTGGACAGAAGGTTCTTTGATGTAAATTGTCTAAGACAGCTCATAATAACATTGCTTGGTGTTTTTCAGGCACAGTAGGGAAGGCACCAACAATACAAGCCAGTAAAAGTCCTGGGGGCTTTGGTGTTCAGGTCTCTGCAAATCAGAAAAACAAGCTGAATGACCCTGGAGGTGGTTCTTTCAGGTAAAAAAAGCAAAAATAATAATAAAAAAATGCAGCGGGGTGGTTGGGGGGGATCTGAAGTATAAAACAGAATTTAAAATTGGTGTAACACCAGAGGGCAGTCTTTTACAATAATTCCTGTCTTTTTTTCCTGGGATTGGATGACAATTTTCATACTTAATTCTATTTTTAAAGAAGGAAGGGAATCATTACATATCTTGAGGATTTTTCTCTTAATGCACATTTTAATGTTTAACAAAACCGTCAGTTCTGTGGATTATAATGAAACTTTGGCTGAATGCAATTATGTGCACGAGGATCTAAAAGAATCTGTGGTTGGTGTTATGCATTGGATTCTGCTGCTCCTATGGAATGTATCTTGCTGGGAAGGTGCTGGCTGTGGGGACAGGGCCTCTGTGCAGCAGCCCTGCCTGGCCTGGGCGGGGATCCCTGAGCAGGGGGATTGTTAGTCCTGGTTTTAAAGGGCAGACTTTGCTGTGTCTGAGCTCCCTGCGCTTCCTTAGCTCATGGAGGTTGGGTGCTTTGTGGGCCCCTGTAGGAATCAGGTGCTGCAAAAAAGGTTCAGCACAGTACCAGTGATGCACTGAGCTGTTCTGCCAGTTCTTTATACTCCAGACTTTTATTGATATGTATTTGGGATATTTTTTATTTTTGGTAGTGAAAAGCAAATCTTATGTTTACTGCATTTTGTTCTTGCTAACACCATTTTAGTTGTGTCAAAATATTTTCTTTCTTTATTGAAAGATAGAATATTCCTAGATTTTAATTTTCATCTTCTGAGATTCTTCTGTTGCTCTGACATCATCAAGCCACTAATTAATTTTCAGGCTTATGCTTTTGCAGGTGAACTAAAAGAGAATTTGTAGCTCTTTGAAATATCTCTGCTTTGAGGCATGTCAGTATTGTAACTAATAGTGGTAGTACTTAGTATTAATCTGAAAACGAAATCATTCAATTTTTTATTTTCCAATGCTTTTGCCTCCCACTGAGTATTTAAATGAATTAAAATGTCTGTTGGGTTCAATTGTACTGTCTTAATAAGTATTTTTTATGTTTGTAAGCAACATAAGCATTTATTCTTCGTTAGTATAGCTTTCAATTTTACATACACCAAAAGGGACAGCATTTTTTTAGCTGGATGTTGTAAACTGTGCCAGGATTGATTCTTGCATTCACTTAGTTTATACATAGAATATATTAGGTTAGCTGGAATTGTTAATTTTCCCTTGGGGAGAAGCAAATGCTCAAGGCACTGATTGATAAATCAATAAATCTTTAGTGAGTTTGGTAAATAAGCTGTCAAGGGTGTATGTCATTTTTCCTCTAGAGAACAAATTTTAGTCAGAATGAATGTGTTTGTTTCCTTACATTGTTTTCTCCTTCAAAATAGTAAGACACAAAGCTGCATTTAAATAAGTCCATAAAATTGCAAGGATTTATTAAACAGCAGCAAAGATCAAGCTTTTTCCTGATATATTAACAAAGAATTCAGTTGTTTGCATATTTGCATTTCAACCCCTAACCTCTCCTGAGGACAAATAGATGTCTGACTATTAAGCCTAAAGGCACAGAGCTGGAAATCTGTATTAATCCTCTGAATGCTGACTAGTTTTCCTCAACATTCCCAGCGTGTGTGAAGAATGTGTTTTTAGCCAGAAGGCAAACTGGCATCTAAAGCAAAGCAAGAATTTTGAAAAATAGTTGTGTTATGTATAAATTTATTTTGCCCTTAGTGTTTTATTATTGCATATTTGTTTCATTATTTTACATTCTGCTTTCTTTAAAATAACTTATTTGAACTTTTCACTTTTGTGAGTGAAGTGTTGGTCACTAGAAACAAACATTTGAACTTCATTGTTTTTTGGTTTTTTTTCCTCTTCTCTATTCTGAACTGTAGGAGATACAAGACGGAATTACATAAAAGAACTAGCAATTAAGAATTTTGCAAATTGCAGCTATGCTTTTAAGGTCAGCATTCATTAATGAACAGTAAGACTGCTCACATGAGTTCACTGTTTGTTACAGTAGCTGTTCTGTGATGCAGAGTTCTCAACCCAAGAATTCTGCAACGTGAAGCTGTGCTTGTGAAATTTTAAGTCACTTTTTTTGATATTAAATTTATTATTGCTGTATTTTTCAGAGAGAACTACCTACAACCTCAGTTAGTTGACTTTTCAACTCTGTTAATACCTAAGGAGAGAAATTTGAGTTTCATTTTTAGTCATGTTTCTGTTTGTTTTGCAAGCAGAAGTCTAGATTTGGGTTTGTACCATAACAGGCCAGCTTGAGGTTTCTGTAGCTGAGAGGAGCAAAAATCCCACTGAAGTCTGCCAGGGACTGCCAGGACCTTGCCCTTGAGATTTTGTTTTTTCAAATGAATATTTCAAGCTATAAGGGGATTGTGTTTTTTCTGTATATTTCAAAATAAAGAAAAACGCTGACCATAAATGTGGTCTGTTCTGTCAGCCCTTTTGCTTATCAGAGAGAAGATTCTGCATAAAGAATTAATTGTGTGGCAAAGCAGTATTAGGGAGACATTTCAAATTATAACATGAACATCAGAATAAACATTATACTTGATGTGTAAATGGAATCTATGCCATTATAAAATATAATGCAGTAGTGGCTGTTCCAGGAATTTCAAGTCACCATTTATATGCCATGTACTGCTACTCTCTGATTGTGTGATCCATGGGATCTGTGGGATGTAGGGACTTTGTCCTAATGACATGCAATTCCCTTGTAAGAGAGGGGAGTCAGTAGTATAATGTTGTCTTGATTGCTTTATGCATTCTTTTGGCTTATATGGGAGCAGTTCAGTATTGCAGCCTGGGACAGCAGTGGCTCAAATCTGACAGAGTGCATGAGAAAAAAAACCTGTGCAATCATGCAGTCAAGGTTTGTTCATGAAGAAAATGCCACTAGGTTTTTATAATGGCTTGTCTTAGTTTAAACAAAATCTTTGAAACCTTTCACAGATAGCTGTGCAATACTTTGGGTTTTCTTGCTTATTTTCAGATAAGATTTTTTTTTTTTGGCAATTGCATGAGTCTTTATAATGAGGGAACAGGAAAAGGAAGATTGCTACAAGAGGTTGAATATTGGAGGACGAACTGAACTCCTGGATTATTTTAAGATACAGTTTGTGCTTGGAGGGAGTTTGAGAACTCATGCTGTCTTAAAAATATAATGTGTGTTGGAATGTTAGATTCATCCTGTGAGACTCAGAATTTAGTTTAGTAAAAACCAGAGATATTTACTGAAACAGTAGAATTAGGACGAGCATAGTAATATATGCCAAGAAATATGAAGTTGTTAAATACTGTGCTCTGATGAAAAAGGAAAGATAGACAGTAATCATCAGTCTAGATGACCACTGGATGGCATCTTTGTTCCACATAATAACTTCTGAAAACTCACTTATCTGGGCTTAAAAGTTCACTTTTATAGGAAACTGTTCAGCAAGAATAGCAACTCTATATATAAATATATGTTTCAGTATCCAAACATTTTTCATTATGAGGCTCCTGGAAGTAAGGAAGAATGTATGGATAGGGTTCTTCCTGTCAGAAAAAATTGTAGTCCCAGCTCTGATTAATATATTTCTTATTTGTCTTCCATGTAATACTGAAAAAAAAAAAAAAAAATGTACTTGCAGATTGTAGCTTGCAAGTGTAAGATGGAAGAAAATGATTCTCTCCAGGAGTTACAGTGATGGTCTTTGTAAGTGCTATTGCATTGGTTTTGATAATTTCATTGAAATGGAATTTGTATCTAAAATACTTGTCTGGTTTTATTTCAGAAATATTTATTTATAATGTGGTCACAGATCTGTACACTGAATAAAAATTGGAGTAGCTAAACTGCTAAGCAGAAGGAAGGTAAAAGATGGACAGTATTTTCTTCAGCTATGAAATAAAAGGAGAGAGAAGTATAAACTTCTCTGAGAAGTTATGTTCTAGAAGTCAAGACTACTGTTTTGATTTTTTTTTAGTGGATGATTGCTTGAAGGAGATCAAAGTACCTCTGTCCTGGCAACCTGATGTGGAAATACAGCATTGAGACTCTTGATTACTGCTGGCCAGTTGTGCCCAGCTGTGGGAGCTGCTGCTGAAGGGCCAGGACAGCAGGGCTGTGTGGGGCCCTCCCTGGGAACCTCTGGGTTTGTTTTTACCCGGCTCCTCCGGGGCTCGGGCTCGTCCCCTGGCACCCAGACCCACAGCGGGTGAGGGCCCACGGGGCATCACCACTGCTCTTGTGGTTTGGTCAGTTTGAGCTTTATTTTGAAATTCTGGGTTCAAGTCTGTCTTCCAGAAGCTTCTCTTTTCCATAGTTCAGAGTTTGTGTTCTGGTAACTGCCTTGATAGGAGTTTGGTTTTCCCATGATTTGAGGCCTGCTGGATTTGGGCCTTGTGAGTCCTGGGTGATTCTCATTCCATTGCAAGCATTCAGATTTTAACCTGACAGAATCTTAGTTTCTTTCAGTTTTACCTGCAGTTTTTCATCTGTAGAATTACAAACTTTTGAGTTGATCATTGAATATTTCAGTAGGTGTTGGTTGTGTGGTGTGGGCATGGAGCCAATTCCTCATTGTGGCCCAAGGTCCACAGGTGATTATTCTGTCCACACCATGTCAGGTGTAAAAGTGACAGGATTAGAGGGATGAAGCACCTCCCCTAGGAAGAAAGGCTGAGAGAATTGGGATTTTTCAGCTTGGAGAAGAGAAGGCTCCAGGGTGACCCAGTTGTCACTTTCCAGCACCTGAAGGGAGCCTGCAAGAAAGATTTTTACAAGGGCATGGAGTGGCAGGACAAGGGGGAATGGCACCAAACTAAAGGGTAATAGGTTTACGTTGGATATTAGGAAGGAATTGTTCCCTGTGAGGATGCTGAGGCTCTGGCACAGGTTGCCCAGAGAAGCTGCCCCTGGATCCCTGGCAGTGTCCAAGGCCAGACTGGATGGGGCTTGGAGCAGCCTGGGACAGTGGAAGGTGTCCAGTGGANTGGAGTGGCAGGACAAGGGGGAATGGCACCAAACTAAAGGGTAATAGAGAAACGTTGGATATTAGGAAGGAATTGTTCCCTGTGAGGATGCTGAGGCTCTGGCACAGGTTGCCCAGAGAAGCTGTGGCTGCCCCTGGATCCCTAGCAGTGTCCAAGGCCAGGCTGGATGGGGCTTGGAGCAGCCTGGGACAGTGGAAGGTGTCCAGTGGATGAGCTTTTAAGTTTTCTTCCAACCAAAACCATTCTATGATGTTGCAACATGGCTCTCAGGAATTTCATTTTAAGGCAAGAAATCAAGTGCTTAACACTCCTGGAAATTAATAGAAGCTCATTTGTGTAGACTTTTTCTGAAAAGCATTTGAAGATATTCCATTTTCTGCCTGAAGTGTTAAGCACAGTTCTGCAGGTTTACACAAATAAAAGTCCCTCCTTGACTTCTTCCCACAAAAGAAAACAAAACCAGTATTTATCAAACCATTGTAGTCTTTCACCAAAATAGGCTGCTGTAGTACAGATAACAGGTTGAGTATGGGAGGAGCAGGAGGACCTAGATTATGGATTTCTGGATTTCCCTCCTTTTTTCTCAGACCTTATTTGCAGCTATTGGTTTTTACTGTGGGCAGTAAGCTTGTTCCAAGTGATAAAGTATTGTAGAGTGCATGGGACATCAAGTATGTAACAATTATTAAAAAATCTTTTAAATTAAGCTTTTGTTTGTTTACTTCATACAGTAATAGGAGTCTAGACTTGAATGTTCTTACCTGCATATATATATATGTATATTTTCTGAAAATAATATTCTCAAAGGTTGTGTAATCACTCTAGGATATGTTGAAATAGTATTTGTATCAAACAAACACTGTGAAACAGAATGTGCTAAATCCAGATGGCTGTTTCCACAGCTCTGAGTCATACCTCAGACAGGTAGGAGGTAAAGATGCTTGTGAGATACTGGTATGGAAACTCAAATTTGTTTGTACTTTCTCAAGCTGTTAAAAAGGATGTTGCAGGGCAAAAAATGGCCTGGGAGTTGCTATCATCTTCTCAAATGCAGCTCATTTTCTTAGAACTTGTTGACACAACTGATATTTATATGTTGCCAGAGAAATTACCAGCACATACTCCAGCCACACTTGGAGCCCAGGCTTACCTATGAGGTCAGCATGGTCAAAGAATCTTCCCTGACTGTTGCTGAAAATGCTTTGATGCCTGTTTTAGTAAGAACTTGTGAAACAGTGAAGGATTAAAAAATTCATGGGTTTGCTTTTAATTTCTGTTATTTTATTTTACCATTTTATACCTAGTTTTCTTTATAAAGAGAAAATCCCAATGTTCAGTTGTTAGTGGTGATCATTGCCTTTAGTTTCCTGATCAGCCTGGTTTCATTGATATCACTGACTCTCAGATTAAGACACCTCTGTCACACTTTCTGTTACCAGTCAAATTGTCCTGTTTCTGATGTTTTCTGATATGCTCAGAGAAATATGTGGTTGTTTCTGAAGATATCCTATGAAAATGGAGACACCAGGGGTTGTGTCTCAGTTGCCCACCCGTTGGGCATGTGGCATGATGATTCCTTCTGGAGAAGCAGATGATGCAAAAAATGAATATATTACATGCAGAATTTGGTTTTATATTGTTTTGGGTTTTTTTATTGCAGAGATGATGATGACATCAATGATGTTGCCTCTATGGCTGGCGTTAATCTTAATGAAGAAAGTGCCCGAATTATGGCTACCAACTCTGACTTAGTTGGAACCCAGATCCAGTCCTGTAAAGATGAACCCTTTCTTGCTGCTATGCCTCTCCATAAACGCATACTTGAAACGGGTGAGAAGCACATCCTTTCCTTCTGGGAGTGTTTCCTTCAGAGTGATGAGGTTCTGAGGAACCAAATATGCTTAGCACTTAAGATGGTTTTTTAAGCATTTGATTCCATAATTTTGTATTTCTAAACTTTCAAGGTTTTTGTGATAAAAGTAACTTACCTCAAGTTGGAAATAAAATAGCATGCTGGTACTTTTAAACTTCATGCTTTCCTATGTTTTTTATATCCAAGGATCTCAAAGCTCTTTGCAAACATTAATTATTTCTCACAATCCTCCTTCATGTTTTACACATGAGAAGATTGAAACAGAGAGATAAAGTAAGTAGTACAGGTCACAGAGGACACCTGTGAATAACATTTAACAGAATGCTTAAGTTTCCTGTCAAGATTTTCTTTCCCCTTACAAACCAGTTACTCAGTTCTTCACCTGCATCTATTTAAGTTCATAGTGATTTTCTTATGGCATGTTTTCAAAAAGCTGTGTTTATTTATCATGGCAAAAAGGTATGTTTATTTATTCTGCCATTTGAAAATTGAAGTTAAAAACTTTTGTAGAATAACTGTTCAAAATTAGTGATGTTTCAAGGTTAGGACATACACTTCTGTAAAATAGAACACATTTTTATATGTCATACTTTATTAATATACACTATGTGTTCTGGTACTTAAATGTATATTTTTCAGCATAATTTTCGTAATGTTTTCAGTGCCATCAGTGTCTTAACATACAAGCTCCAATTATGCAGGGGTGTAAATTGTATCTCTTTCAGGCCTATGCTTACATCACAAATTTTTAGGGATCTATTTCTCAGAGTTTTAAAGATAAGACCAAAATCTTGTTACAAATCAGCACTGTTAGGTTTTTTTAAGCATGTGGTTGCTTCTGAAATGCTGTTTGTGTTTATGTTCATTGAATTAACAGGAGCCTTTTTATATTGCAGTTGCAGGCAAGTTCTTCATTGACTTATTGTCAGACTTCACTCTTGTACTTTACAAAATGCATTTTAAGTTCCCCTTCAGAGAAAGGAATGGCTTTGCAGTCTGTAGTCAGCTCGCTGTGAGGATGTGATGACGGCTGGGAAAGCATGTCCTGCCTTTGGGACTGCCTTAGCACCACCTGAGACTGCAGCCAGCAAGGTCTTCATGAAATGTGGCTGAGAAACTGTTGGGAGGGATGCTCACATAATAGTTGATAGAGGTGTGAGAAAAGGAAAAGGCAACAGACATAAAGCAGAAAGAATGGGAAATCAGTAATGAATTTGCCATATAAGCCTTAATGAGCTGTCTGGCTGTAACAATTGCTGCACAACATGGAGTTGTAATTACAAGTGCAGGACTTACAGGAATCTGTACATACTTTAAGAGCCACAGAACCCATCACACTATTCATCACTGCCTTTTGGGGTTTGCTTCTCTGAGGAACAAATCCCTATGGCTGTTTTTGAAGCTTTATTGGCTTTGATAATTGAAATGAAGCTTTCAAAGCTTTTAAAAGCAGCTGCGGGGATTTACTTCTCAAAAGCAGTGAATCCAGAAGAGCGGCCACTCCTAGTGATCTCCTACGGCCACTTTCAGAGCTTTATTTTGGTTTTACATGAAGCCTTTTATAGTTTTGAAAGTGGCTGTGGAGTTCAGAAGTGGCTACTATCTGGGATCTATGGCTCTTGAGGAGAGAATTCCTTCAGCTAATTTTGAAGTTTTAGAAGCTGGGTTTTCACTGTGTGTGGCCAGATTTGTTGTTTGCTTAGGACCACACACAAATTTAGTAATTTGTGCTACTGGGCACTTAAAATAATGACATTGTAAGTTCACGACAAGACTCAGTATTGCCATATGTTGCTGTGACAACACCAGGACTAAGCAAAGCGCCCGTGACCTTCTCGAGCACATTAGGAAAAAGTCTGTTATGTGAGTCCTCATTCTTCTGTTTTCATTACGCCTGTTGACAAATGAGATAAGATACATTGTTTCTTCTTACTTTTGCCTGAATATGTTATTTTCTACCTTTAGGTCTATTCATATTTAATCACTTCAGTTTTAGGGCAAGTTTTTAATGTTTTAGTAAAAGAGAGATTTGTGGTGTGTACAGTATTAGGAAATTGCTCTTGTCTCCTTTCTCAGAAGCTAGATCTTTCAAGTTTTCTGTAATATTAATCTCCTCCTCTCTTTTCTGAGTAAGAGCTCTGTCGAGCAACTCGGTAGTGTTCCCCAAAGGCTGTTTCAGAGATTGTGCTTCCATTCACCAGAGTCGGAATATAAACTGCTAAAGTGAGAGCAGATGCTCTTCAGACTTTGGCAGTAACCACCAGCCAGATGCCTCAAAGACATAGTGAAAGAGGTTTCTTAATATATTGTATGTTCTTATCTCTACTTGAGCTTGTCAGTGTTGTAATCCAAAGTTTATTTTAAATCTAAGGGACTAATATTGATCCATTTAAGCGGAAGAGGTAACTGAAAGGTAATTCATGCAAAGATATTCATCCACTTCCCACATGCTTCCTTATCCAATTTTGTATCTAGTCATTTTGGGCTGGTAATCATTGCCATTTGTTCATGTAGGAAGGCAAGGCTGTGACTGTTTCAAATTCTTCTTTGATGCAAAATCAAGAGTGGGTATTTCTCAGCATATAATGTATTTCTTTTGTTATTCCACTCTGAATCATAAAACTTTAAACCCTCATCTTTTTACATGACAGCATAGCACAGTGAAACATATACAAAGGGTTGGAAGGCTTTTGTGTCTCTTTTTGAGAAGTAGAGAGGCAGAGGTTGATATGCATCATGTATGTGCATACCAACTCCTGACACTTTCTAAGTCTTTAACTTTGTTAGTAGAATGAGTCGTGTTTCTTCAGAGGGCAAGCAAGCTGATTAGACCCTCACAAATAAATAATGCTGAAAAATCCTAGCTTTTCCACATGGTTTTGTGGGAATGAAACAAGAAAAATAACCTTAATAATTTGTAATTGTTTCACTTTTGTTCATTCATAAGTTACTTCTTGCTGGATAAGAATGCTGTGTTAGGTTTTAGAAACTAGTTTTTGACATTCTGAGTTTTTGTTGTTTACTGAATGAGGCAACAGGCAACACTTAGTAAAGCAGGTTTTTAAGTGTGACAGTTTTCTATAGTTCTTAACCATCTTGTGAAAACAGAGACTCCTTGGCTTTAATTCCTTGATTACAGCATGGTTCCTGAGTGCAGAAAAGAACGAGGCTGTACTGCATTTTATATTAAATGTTAGTGAATGGTAGCGGGGCACAGCAAAGTGTGGCATAAAACATGATCCTTTTTGTTATTCTTTCCTAAATCCTTGGAAAAAGCGAACAGCTGTTTCATGTACTTTTCTGAGAACTTGGTGGTCTCTCAGACCTTCACTGGGGGCTCCAAAAAACTTTGCTTTATAATTCGTGAACAACAGAGCATAATATCTTCACAGGCTTAGAATCTGCAGCAGCTTATTAATTCCCACAACTTTCAGTTCTAACTGATTTCTTCTACAATCAGGTGATGCCATTTTGCTTTTATTAACTTTCCCTAAAATGTCACAACTTGTGGTGAACCCTAACCATAAATTAACTGTTATAATGCAATAATATTTAAGCAGGAGTTTGGCGTGTGGTATTCTTTGACTTAGATGGTTCCTTTCTCTCTTCACTTTGTGTTCTTCACCCCATTTTTCTACTTCAGTTTTATTGTTACAGAGCACTGACTGAATAGAGCAGATGTGGCATTCTAAGAAATATGGGACTGGTTTGGCCACATGGAATACATTTTGAATACTGTTCATCTTGTATCTTCCAAATTATTTGAACTTAAATACATATGATAGAAATTTATTGGAGAATCAGCCATTATTTCACATTCATTCAGAATTTTTTACACCTGCATTAAGAAATCAGATTGTCTATAGCATGGTATTACAAAATGCTGTATTTGTTTGTTACCTAGCATCGTTATCAATGTCCTCTGGAAAGTGTGTTATACTGACATAGCATACATCTGCAATATTTCCCACCACAAACGTAGTTCTGAATTCTCTTGCTCCATATAAATAATTTTTTAGTCTAGAACACACATAGTGATGCATGCCAGTTTTTATAAAGCTTGAAAATGTGCTGATGAATCCAGTTTCTCCTAGTTTAGTAGTTACAAGGCCTACAGTCTTCCTTAAAACAGCTTCAGAGAAGCTTGGCTGGTTAAAAGTGAGCCACTGTTTCTGTCAATATAACAGTTGTATGGTTAGGCTCAACATAATTTATAGATTTACCTATTTGTTATTTTACATGTAAAATATGTTTTTAATTCTGTCTGATGAAATATTGATCGTTGCTCTGCCTTGATTCTTTTTTTGTTCAGCCATGCTTGAATTGCATGTCTGCTGTAAAACTGCATGTTAAAACATACAGAAATAGTTTATCTGTGTTTTCTGTATTCTGGAGTATATTGAATCTACTGTGTGGCATTGCAGAGGCAGCAGTTGTGTCCTTATGTACACATTTTAAATAAAGAATTGGTGTGCTCTAGAGGGCATTTTATATTGCTAAACCATGTTAAAACCCATAGGGGTACCCTTCATGGAACCAGGCCAGGTGATTTCAGCCTCTATTTAAAACATTTGTTATTAGTTCAGTAAGTTTTCTGTCATCCCCTTTTTCTGGTTTGTTTGTCAACATTTGTATTCTTGTTTGAATGAAATGAAACTGTCCTACTGATGGCTGCTCTTTCATATACAGAGCAGCTCTAACATAAAAGTGTAGTTATTTCTCTGGTTGCTTTACTTTAGAGGGCTTTTATAGCTACTTCAGTTACTGTGGTTGTGTCTTCTGAAATTCTGAGCTCTCCGATTGCCTGTGAATAGAACTTTTTGTTTTCACTGCACTTTTTGTTGATGTGATTTAGTTGTTTTCACTGCTGACTTTTAACTTTTTGTCCATAAGTTGATTTGTCTTCAAACTGAAGTATTCGTTTGAATATCATTTTTTCCATCAGCACCTTTCTGTCAGGATGACCTCTGTAAATGCCTGGGGACATAACTCTTGATTGTGTTTGGGATTGCTCTAACACCTACCTGTTCATAAGTGTAGCAGATTGAAGTCATGCACTGTCCTAAGGACATGCTTAGTCTGCTTGAACTGTACCTACAGTGGAGTTCTCTGGATTCTACTTGCTTTTTCTCAGGGAACAAAAAAAAGTCGTGTTAGGTATTGTATAATCCAAATTGCAAGTTATTTTGCATGCCAAAAGCATGGACTTTCCCTAGTTTCTGTAAACTTCAGTCTGACGCTCCAGAGGTGTGGCAGGTGTAGAGATGTATCCACATTCTGACGTCTGGAATAGTTCTGTAACTTGGGCTTTTTTCATTAGTATCAAACAAACAATTTGCTAGAAATTGCATTTAGATGAGATGTGTGCTGCTCCTAATTTTCTAACCAATGTCTGTAGCTGTGATATTTGTTTAGGCTGTTGATAGGCTGAGATTGGAGTTCATTGTACACGTTCAATAGAGAATTTGGTTTTATATTCCAACTGAATCAATTGCTAATGTTACTATATTATAAGAGAATTATATTTGATTTTCATTTACTATTTCCTTTTCAAAAAAGGTGGGAATACATTCCCATCTTAGTATCAGCAGCAGTGTTGCCAAATAAACATAATCAGTAAGTACTTCAGCAGAATGTTAAACCCTATTGTTGTTCTTTCTTTAATAGGTCCATGATTAGACTTCCTGTTTTACAAGATGTCCCAACATGTGTTGGAATGGTAACTTCAGTACCACCTGAGAGCTTGGAGTCTGCCTTTCTGTGAAAGGTAGGGCAGCTTCTGTTCAATATTTTTTTGTCTATTTCCAAGGTTTTCTTTTTATTAATCTTATTGGCTCTGCAACACTGCAGAATCTGAGTTATGCTTTTAGCTGTATCACCTTTAGGTGTCAGAACTGATGTTATTTCATCAAGCAGTAATTTCTCAAAATAAATATGATTAATTTAGCTATGTTTAAACTATGACTATTTATGAAGAAAATGATGCTGTTTCTTCAGGCATCATTTTCAAAGGTTTTACTCCAGCTGAACTGAGAGCATGACCATTATACTTGGTCTCAGAAATAGTTAGAGAATTCAAGTTTTGTTTTCACCATAATTTTGTTTTCACTCATTTTTCATTCTGTTTTGTGAATGTAGTGAAAGTGCCATCTTTAAAAGGTCTTGCTATTTCTGGAAGGCAGTTCTGGCCTTCAGGGCCCACCAAAATATGTTACCCAGCCTCAGAATAAGTTTGCATCTGGGAATTGAACGGCTTAAATTTCCAGGTCTCTGCAAAGGAGGGTAAAATTAAGATCATCATTCTGTGGAGATGCATTCTCTACCAGATTCATTTATAAAGTCCATGGATGTAAAATAAGAACAATAAAAAGAAAACCTTAGAGAACCATTCAGTATTGCAATAAAGCTGACTTACATTATCCCTGTAGGCAAACTCCATGCTCTAGAGGTGGTGCTAATGTCCCCAGCGCTCAACACATGTTGGAACATCTTTGTGGAGGAGGAAGTCATTGATCAGTGAGCAGCATCTTCAAGGATCGTTTAAGGGGGAAAAAGTAAAAGGTAATATTTTAAAAAATATGTTGGAATGATTGTTCATTATGTTTATTTGGCAATCCTGCTGCTCATACTAAGGTTGTAGTGTTTTCATTTCTTAAAATTACTGACAAACTTTGTGACTTCCTGTAGTCTTTCCTTCTCCCATTGTCAGCCTCCTTCACATTGCTGAGTCTACTGCACACAAGTCCAGAATTTACTGTAACTCATTGGCAATTTGACACTTTTTTCAATGGTTGTAATGCAGAGAGGGTTAGTCTGTGGTTTAACCAGTTTTGCAGTCCCTTGTGTTAAATAAGTCAGAGCCAAACATTGAACTGGTACGAAGACATTCTGCTGCTAACCAAAAGGTATTTGTTTTCAAGGAAGTAGCTGCTACACAAAGTTGTGCCAGATGAGGTGCCACCATCTGTTCTTGCACAGTAGTGTAGAAGTGCAACTTTACTATAAACTATCATAAACTAAAGCTATTTTGACAAAATTAAGTGACCATATCTGACCTGGTTAAATTTTGCAGTGGTGGATCTGGTGATGCTCTATTTGATATTAATGAATGTGGGATGGTGTCCTGATCTTGGCAGGTTTAATTCTAATCCTGGGCATAGACAGATGAAGGTGCTGACATTTTGAAATTCAGGTTATGATCTTCAGTCTACCCTTCTGGTATCCTTTCAATTTCCTGGGTTTTATCCTCTGAATGTCCTGGATTTCCTCCCTGTATGACATGCCCATCCTGCCTCCTTAGACAAAGCCTCACATGTAACTAGTCTGCCTGGCATCAGGTTTGTGGTGACAGCTGTGGTGCTTGGTCTGATTGTGGTGTCAGAGATGGTTTTTCAGAGGAAAAATAGTGTCAAAATGTCTGGTTTGTTCACACAATTTGCTTTAAAGGAACAGCAACACATAGGCAAGTTCTTATACTTGGTATGCCTTTGATTCCTGTGGATGTGATGGAGAGTGTGTTCTGCTCCTTGTGAGGACTATGCTCTAGGATGTTGGCATCTGTTTGTCATCTCTGACATTCTTACAGGAGTTCTGCTCCATCTCTGTCTTACCTGGTGTACTGTCATAATGGTGTATTTATGGTGTTTAAGCCTGAGGTCCTGTCTTGGTTTACTATTTTGAGTTTAGCTTAAGAAACACATTTGTCTACTATGCATGAAAACAGATAAATCCCCAACTAACAACTTCTCTGCTGTTTTCTTAGGGACTCCTGTTGGTGTCATTGCCATATTAGTACTTTCTGGTCTGGTCCTTGTAAAAATCTCTTTTGGTTTGACTCTCTAGTGAGTAACCAAGCACAAAAGTGCGTTGAGACATTTACTATTATTCATAAAAACAGTGAACATATTTTATAGTCCTCTACACTTTGTGTTTATTCTTGAATGTTCCTGGATGTCTTTGGACATGCTTATTATGCTGTATTTGTTGTTTTGGGAAAACCAAGATGAAGAAGAAAAAATCGTATAACTGTAATCTCTGTGTTCTTATTTGACTCGTTGAGACCCGCCCCTGTTTCAGTTTTCATCCCCTCCTCTGTCTTTAGTATTTTCCTCACACTGTTCAATTGCTGCAGCACAGATTACTGGGATTATAGGGTAGGATGTGGAGCTGTAGTTCTCAAAGACTTTGTCCTTCAGTGCCTCCTTTTAATAACTTCAGCACCTGCCCTTTTTTTAGAATACACACATCAAATGGCACAAAAATAATCTTAAAGTTGAATTATTTAAAGAGGAGGAATTAAACATCAAACATAAGGATATTGTCTTTGCTTAACACATTGAGATTCTGATTTCTTCTAAAAGAAGTTAGGTGATACACAGTTTAGTTACAGAAGAGAGCAGGGAAACAATTAATTGTAGTGCCTTATGTTCCTTCAGAGTAGACATTCTTTCTGTCCTCTCTGATCAAGCTGCAAGCCTTCCTTGCTGTGGGAATGCCAAGTGTTCTCTGCTCCTAGGTGGACTGTTTATGCTTCCATGCTTTGTGGCAACTCCTTCCATTTTCCAAGCCTCCACATACCTGTGCAGAATGTTGTTTGGTGACTAGCTGGGTTCTGTTAGAGACAAACCACTAAGGGTAATAAAAAAGACTCTTTATGGATGATTAATAGCTGCCTTTCAGCTGTTTAATTATCTAGCTTAGAGACAGAATTTTGGAAACTGGATTGTCTGGTTATATATACCTTAGCACAGACCTCTTCTCAAAGTAGCTTTTCTTTTCCCCAAAAAGCATGAATTATGAGTAAGTTCCCAGACTTACCCACTGGTTAAGACTTTTTAGAGAAGTGGAGGCTTTTTGCTGGTCAATCTTACATGACTTCCATCAAAAAACATGAGTTGTATAGTTAGGGTTAAGTAAGATTCTTGAGAAATTCTTTCTCTACTTGATGAATTTTTTTTGTCCTGCCCCAAATCCTATGGACTTGCATATAAAAGCTTTAAATCAGCACATAAAATAGGATGAGACTATGGCCAGGGTTACACATAGATTTTGCATGGATGCAACTATTTCTCTGGCTCTGTTGTGTTAAAATAATTACACCAAGATGACTCTCTAGAGTGGAACTATTTTGCTTGTTTTCCTTTGACAAGAATGAAGTGTATTAAAATTAGAAAGCAAAAGTTCAAAATAAACAAAAAGGTTGCTTTTGCCAAGTGTGTAGTTAAGTTGTGGAGCTCTTTGTTTTACAATGTTGCAAATTCAAAAAATTACTTGAAAAATTAATGGAAAAAACATTCCATCCTGACCTAATAGACAGATAAGATGCTCTAATTTAGGACAGACCAAGGCATCATTTTGGTGCACAGTGAGCACTACACACTTTGTTTTAACAATCTTCTAGCAGCATCTCCTGTTAAGAGAAAGGATGATGGGCTCTGTTACCCAGTGTAGGTTTACTTAACTTTTTATACAGTTATATAAATACATAAGTGTTTATTATAGTATAGTTTGTACTGAAAGAGTTAAATCTACCATTGTTCCTGAAATACTTTGAATGGTTTTGTGCTTGTGCATTCACACTACAGAGCTTAAAAGTCTCAGCTGAATCTTACTTTGCTAAAGTAGTTTGGTTGGTATTTACTTTGAAGGGGCAGGAAAAGACAATACTAAAAATTGTGTAGCATTTTATTCCGCATTTTTATTCTTTTAGGTTACATTGCATGGCTGGTTATGTTTTTTCCCTGCTGTGTCTTGCACTGAACGTGGTATGTATCTTGAGGATTTTAATCTGTAAGTTTGGAATTTATTTTTAAAAAATAACCAATATTTGAGCAGTTTGTCAGTTTCACAAAATGCTTCCTGGGCAATCAGCCCAAGGTGGGTAGTCCTGAAGAAGTGTAGGACAAACACCACTCACAGCAGATTGGAAATTCTCAAGATGTGTGGGAAATGGATTTGTAGAGAATTCTCAAAGCTTGACAGAAAGCTCACACAGTGTGCATCTGTGTGCAAACCTTGAGATAAGAAATGCTGACTTAGAAATGCCATGGAATAGGACAGACATTGTTGAGAGGGAAATGAAACTAGCGACAAGTTTCAAAGGATGGCCTTGCAAATAAGACCAATGGAGAAATAGAACTATGAAAGATGCACTGTGGTAGGACCCACGAGGGGTAATTTTAGGTGATTGGCTTTAAGGCATTTACAGCATGGTGTGGCTAAAGCTGATAGGCCAAGAAACACTTGTAATGTATTGTAATTAGGAAATAGTTGGCTTCTGATTGTGATGGTGTGAATTATAACATCTGTGTTGTCTCACCCTTCACATGAGACTGAAGATGGAATAAAAGTTTTTAAAGCACCTCTCAGTTGCCCCATCTGTGGGTCAGAAAAGGCCTAATCCGACATAGAGGGTTTCCAGTTTGTCCAGAAATCGACTCATGATTTAGTTCTTAAGCTCTGAGAGGAGGAATGTTTTTTTTACAAACAAGCATATTGAAGTAAAGAATGTAGGGCTTTCCATTGCTTTGCAAATAACAATTACTAAGCGCTAAAAAGTCATTCTCTCTAACAAAGTCGTTGTTCCCCATGAAGGTGCACTGGAAGTGCTGAGCAGTATCAGACTGGTTTGCAAAACCTTTCCGTGTCAGCCGAGGGTGGTTTGGGGCTGTGGGTTCAATCTTGGCCATGTGCCCCTCCCAGAGGGCTGCTGCTCTGTACCTGCTGCAGGCAGCCGTGCAGCAGATCTCCGAGCACTTGGCAGGGATTCTCTCTTTGGCAGGAAGCACTCCCTGGCCTGGGGCTTTCCTGAACAGCTCCGGGTTACAGGTTCCTCAGAGGCGCCTGCTCCAACCACTTCCTTTGGGTTGGCTCTTTTTGTCAAGGTAGCAACTAAAGTTTTGTAGTTTCTCCTTTCCTCATACTGTCTTCTAGCAGCAGACCAGCTTAACAGTACAGCAAGTCAACATTGATTAAATTATGTGTGCATTTAGTTAGTAAGACTTAAATTGAAGCTTTTATTCAAGGGACTGAATCCAGAAGACTACAGCTAAAATTATCTTACTGTTTCCTTTGCCTGGGATCGCTGGCTTATCTTGCATCCCTAGGAATCTCTAATTATCAGAAATGGAGTTGCTGTTTGCCCTACCACTGTTGAACAAGATCTACCTTCAGTTTTTTAGTACTGAAAGTCTGTCTAGGGCACTGGTAGCCCCCCCAACACAACCCCAGGGTATTCTGAACCTAAACAACCACCTTAATCTTTTTCTCTCCTGTGTTCCATCCCTCATTCTCTAGCTTAATATTTAGGGTTGGGTTTTCCCCTTGATAGTGCTAGGAATGCAGTATTGATGGATGACTTGGTGAGCTGAAGACACTGCTCTGAGGTTGGGAGAAGTGAGTTCAGTAATTGCCATTTGTGCTTCTCAGGATGTCAAGGCCCCTTAGTACAGTAGAGTTGTTCCCCCACCCTGTTTTGTCAGCCTGGGACTGCTCAGTTTAGAATTATTAATACACAGAATTCAGAATTATTAATACACAGACAAAGCTCCAGTTGCTTTCTCTTGATTTCATAGCTTGCTTTCTGTAGAGACCACACAAGCTGACTCTTACACAAATACTGCTTATCTAGTTTCAGAAGGTGAGCTGCTCTCCCCCTCACCCCATTTTTTTCAGCTTGTAATTTCCACAAGTTCCTATATATTGTCTACTTAACCAGTCATGTTGTATTTAGTTATATGTAATTGTACAGAGATTAAGGTGTTTTAAAAGTTTCACTGCTACATCTACAGCAGCACTATAAAATTGTCAGTTTCCCTTTTGCTGGTGAAATGAAGGAATAGAATTCTTTATTAGAGGATTGAATAGTTTGGGAGGCTGCAGGAATTGAAGTGGTTGTGTTTCCCATATGTTGCCTGATGGGGAAGCTTGCAGGGGGACTGAGGCACAAAACTGTGGTGGTTCTTTTGGTAAGGGGCTTGAGCCTCAATTGTAGGTGCAGTCCAAGGCACAGCCCAACACTTTATGGGATGTGGGCAGGACAGAGGTGGGTAGATCTGACCAGATGCTTCTTTGCTGTATTTTCCTAGATCTGATGGTGTTGAATGAGGTTAAACAAAAACTTAAATAATGTCTCAGATTGGAAGTGGATGGACTTTGCTTTCTATTGTGTGGTATGCAAGCCAGCTGTAATGGCAGAAGGGGTCTGGATCTAAGGAGACTGGTTCCAGTTGGATCTTGGGCCAATATTTCAAGCACAGAATTTAAAGTTCAAGAAGTTGCTCCTGGTGTTAGGGTGACAGGAGTGAGTGCTTTCTGCATTTCTGACCTGTGGTTAGGGCAAATAGACACTAATTATGCACCCTTCCAGTGTTGCTCTTGAAGGACAACTCAAGCCCTAAATCTGAGCTGTTTAACTGCTTAAAGCCAGTTCTTCAAGGTTTTTTTGTTTTGAGTGTAAACGTAAAAAGATTTTATACAGCACTCAATAATTTATCACATCAATAATCAGAGTCAGACCTGATGTTTTACAAATAACTTTTTTTAACTTTGATCTCAATCCTGTCAGTCCTCTTATAGTATAAATTATTGAAGTAACTTTTTGATTCTTTGAAAGCCTATCTGCAAAGACAGTATTTTTCTTCTGCTTCCCAAATAGGGCAGTACCCTCCTTATGATTTGTTTTGGTTTTTGATCAATAAAATATAATTAAACTTCTAAAGTGCAGCAAAGCCAGTAACTTTCAAATAGCTAAGCAGATGATAGCAGAATTTTCACTTCATGAGACCTAAAAAGTTTTCAGTTACAAGGTTTAGGTGCTTTTATATTTGTAAAAAACAATCTTGTGCTACTGACACATATGCCAATATCAGAATAATATTGCTGAATGTTTTTTCCCTCAAGGTTTTTGGAACTTGTATCTAAGTTCTGACTTTACAGTAACTCTGTTGCAATATAAAAAAATTTAAAATATAATATAGTTTATTTGTAACAAAATATCCTAACACACTTCTTTGCATGCTCATATACTGCAGATCTTTATTAGATTCTGATTGAACCAGGGTTTGCTATTAAAGCTTCCAGACATATAATTAAGTATTAACATGTAGGCAGACTTTACTGTGTTGTTCTGTAATGCTTGGCAGATTCAAAACTTGCAATTTGGGTACAAATTTGTCCCTCATATTTCTCATGTGGGATAGTGTGACTCTTTAATAGCATCTGATGCCTCTGAGGATGTGCTGTGACTGAGTTCTGCCACAAAGAATTGAAGTTTTCTTTCAATCAGTCATCAGTTCTTGATCATCTTGTACAGTTCTGGTGTAATAGAGATCTGGCAAGAGCACTTGAATAAAGAGTATGACCTTAGTTTTGTCTTTAACAATATCAAAACTTGAATTCAACTGGAGAGATGGGTTAAAATTATAGCTTGGAGCATTGCTTTGCTCCAGCTCCTTTTTTTTTTTTTGTTAACCTTAATGATGTTTTTATCATAGCTCTAGGAAAAGTTCAAAATTACATTGCTAAAGTAATTTTAAAGACTTGAGGCATATACTTGTTATCCAAAATGTCTAAATTTAACAAATATATTGCTTAAAAGCAAGCAACTCTTTTCAAAGTCCACATATGATACTTTTGATCACAAGACTGCAAGTTAAGATTACCACATCATCAAACTTAAAGCACATTGAGATGATCACCTAAAAATCAGCAAGAAGTTAAACTTTGTAAAAACAGAAGACAGACAGAGGAAAGCACTCTGTTGATAGAAGTAAGTTGTTTTTTTTTTAAATCCTAATTTTCTTCTTGGTTTCTGCACATATTTAAGTGTATGTATTGTAAAGATCAAATGGTGCAATTAAGACTAGAATTCAGAATGCTAGGCCCTAAATAAAAATATCAGTAGATGAAGCCCACTGTCCAATAACTTGGTTAGAAAGATGAGTAATAACAAGGATATTTGTGTTTTGTGATATAATTAACTATGTTTAGTAGAATATATATGTGTATCTATACATTTCTTAAAAGTATAAATCATATTTCTGTTCCACATCATTATCACTCTAGGGAATCTTGAAAAGGGAAGAGTAGCCTTTTCCTGTTAACACTGGGAAAAGTAATTAAGCATACTAGAAGACTATGTTAGGAATTTCCCATTTAGAGATAAGTGTTACTTTCCTTTGATGGCAGACAGGATTCCAGTATGCATTTTGTGAATGAGAGTGGATGATCTTTTATATATTTATATCATTTTACAAAATTTATAAATGAGAGCGGATCTCAGGAGAAGTGGCAGTCAATAAAAAACCACAAAACTAAGACTTTAATATAGAAACGTATGAAAATTAACAGTTGCCAGCCCTGTGCTTAGATTCAGTGTCTATTTGGCATTTTTTCTGAGTAGAAGAAAGCAAAAAAGGGACGGGCTCTAAGCAGTGGTATTGCAACATCTCGTAGGTGAGTGGATTCAGCACAGTGGTGTGAGCAACTTTGTCTGAAGTGTAAGCAGGCCAGCATTGCCAAGCATGGATGAAATTGGTAATTTTCCCACCCTTGCCCCAAGTGCAATCCAAGTATTTAAGGAGTGTGCCAAATATTCATGTAGTATGCAGCTTTGGAATGCACCCTGCTTCTGACATCCCAAGCTAACAAGGTTTAACTAATGTAATTCAGAGCAGGGAACACGTGATGATGCTTTTACTCATGATGAATTGTGTGAATGACAAGATGACTTCTTAAAAATCTTTTTGTAGTCTGGTTCCTTGATACTAATTCATTTGGGGGGAAATTGTATTCTTTTCCCCTTATCCTGTTTTCCAAAGAATTTTAGCCTTAAGTGATTGAATATTCCATTTGCCTTTCTTCATTCCCTTCAGGTCACTTTTGAATCGATTGATAAATCAGGAGCTAGATAGAGCCCCCTCTGTGTGCCTGAGTTGAGGGGGAAATGAACCCATTTTTTCCTTTTCTTTGCTCTTCTGCCTGGTTGGCTGCCAGTGAGCTCTCTGGCACAGACTGGCCAGGCTCAGGTCCCTGACTGTGCTCAGCTGGCATGCTGGACAAATATGGGCTGGGAGATGTGCCAGGGGATGATCTGAGATGTAGGAGAGATGTCACAGTATTGTGCAGTAATAAGGAATATGGAAGCACATATGCAGGAGGACAGGGATCTTGGAATCACTCTAGTCTCTTGCTCAAAGCTGAATCAACATTCAATTTAGACTGGGTTGTTCAGGGCATTGAATTGGCCAAGTCTTAAAAACTTGAGAGGTGGAACAGTCTACAACTTGTTTGTGCAAAGTGTTCCATTATTTCTTCATTAAAGAATTCTTCCCTATATCCAATCAGAAACAGCTGTTTCAGTTTATGAATTTATTTTTCATTCTTCTTCCAGGGAACCTTAATAAAGGGTCTGGCTCTATCTTCTCAATAAACTCTCCCTTAAGTCTTCTTACTCCAAGAAAAAGAACCCTCCCGTTCTCATGTAGGTTGTGTGCTGCAACCCCATGACCATCTTGCTGACTTTTTCCTGGATTCAAGTTTTTTCAAGCTTTTCTTGTACTGGGTGACCCAAAGGTGCAGGATTGTAGACGTGGGATGAGTGAAGAGGAGGAGTTGCTTCCCTTGGTGGGTTGGTTACCACTGACTTACTGTTTTGCTGTAGGTACAGCCCATGGGTGCCAGGGTGCCGTGCAGGAACCTGGGTAACCTGCTGGCCTCCAGGCTCTCCCTGCATGCCATCAGGGCTGCTGACCTCAGCCCGTGGCATTCCAGTGAGTCCAGCCCAGGCACAGGGCTTTGCACTTGTCCTTCAAGAGTTCCATGAAGTTCCTGTCGTTTAACTGGCCAGGTCCTTTCCCGCTGCACTGCTCAGGGTGGTGCCATCTGCAGACTTGGTATGGGGACTTTGCGTCTCACCCCCGAGGTCCCCGAGACTCCCTTTAAAAGGGTGAGTCCCAGGGCAGATTCCCGAGGGACTCTGTAGCCTCTGGGTAGTTTTCTTGATTTGGGATTATTATGTTGAGGGATTTTAGGAGAAGATAGTTACTGGGATATTGCAGAGGCTGATGAAGGACAAGAATCTTAAGGCATCAAGTAAGATGCCATCTCAGAGAATGGTCCATAGATTATGGTTGAATTTCGGAAGAGTTAAAGGGACAAGAAAAGTCCTATAATGGTTGGCTTTACTTAGAATAAAATTCTTTGAGATTAGAAAGACTTTTATTGTGAAAGAAGCCCAAGATGGCAACGGTTCTTGTTATAAAAGGAGTGTGTGTGTTTTCAGGGAATTTGGGTAGCTGTAGTTACACTCAAATTCAAAGAACTCTAACAATTACACGTTCTCACCCTTACCTAGAATAGGGCAGAATTTTCCATCTCCAAGCCTCTTTTCTGGATAGTAGTTAATTAAATGTCCCTTCTTACTTGCATTTTATCTTTCAGACTAGGGTTTTCTGACTGATGGCTTTGCTTACATGTGTTTGCGTAGTAAAATGGTGCGTGCTCAAATATTGCCAGTCTGACTTGGAGGAATTGCTCCTGCCTGTAGGAATCGTCCTCCCAGCTTCAAGGACTTCATTTGCCTGGGTGGCAGTTGCAGTGTCGGGATTTAATGTGTATGTCTGCTTGCCATTAGTCATTCAGCTTTCAGCAACCTGAGCGCAGCTCCAGCTCTATTACACAGGACAAATTGGGCACCAAGAAAGGTTTAATTTCTTTTTTTCCCCATGATAAAGCAAAAATTAGTTAAAAATCGTATATACATCTTGCTGAAATCCTTAAGGTAACATGTAAGATAGGGAGTCAGTGATTAAGTTAGTTTAAGAGGTAACGACTTCAAAGAATCCCTAAAATGAACACCAGCGGTAGCCAGAGTAGAGAACTGTGCTGGGGAGGCGCGGCTTGGGAGCGCAGCGGGGCTGTGATCGTGGTCCAGCCACCACTGGAATGGCAGATCCCGGCGGGACGGGATGCGCGGGGAGGGCAGAGCCCGCTGGAGCGGGAGCTCCAGCTCCGGAGGCACAGACTGGCCAGGCTCAGGGAGCCAAGGGAAGGGAAGGGGCAGGTCCCAGTGGAGCGGGAGCAAAGGGAAGGGAAAAGAAGGGAAGAGGCAGATCCCACTGGATCGGGTGCCAGGGGAAGGGAAGGGGCAGATCCCGGTGGAGCGGGAGCCGGGAAAGGGAAGGAGGGACGGGACGGGGCAGGTGCCGGCTCCCCCTGGCTGCGGCCCCGCTCCGCTCCCGCTGCCACCCGCGCTCATTTCTCATTTCTCCCACATTCTTTTAGACCTGGGACGGTTTCTTGCTCTCGAATTTAGCCGGGGGAAAGTAGGAACGCCTCGCAAAGCCAACACTCGCTCTCGTGCAGCCGAGGTTGACGTTTGTTCAGGGACCCCTCCCCAGACGGGAATTCCCCTTGAAACTGGCTCTGTAGGAAGCACTGACCGAAAGAGTTACACATTTCTGTGTTTTGCGTAACCATTCATGTGTCCCAACCAAACTGCTCTTGAAAATCTTGTGTCCATTCAGTGGAAAACTGACTCAGCAGATTTATTCTTTTGTGGTGGTTCAGCACCAACAGTCCATACAAAATACAGCTACCCTTCTTTTTCCTGTGTGAAATATATGTACCTGTGTGTGAACACAGGGTGTTTCCTACCCAGAAAACTGTCCTGCCAGGACCACATATGCCTTTGTAGGACTGTCGTTTAAAAAAGTACATATATTCATATGCCTACAAATTTATATCCAATAGTTAGTAATTATTTTGATGAATTTAGGAGTCCTTAATTGTTATCCATATTCTTTTTTTCCTGTAGTTTGGATGTTTTTTAAATATATAAATGCATTAAACTGTAGACTGTTTGCTTTTCTTATAAACTCAGCATGAAGTATCAAATGTCCAGGTAACCATGAGTACATATTGGGGGGACAGCTGGTGTTTCTAAACAACTCTTTTTAATATGACTTTATTTCTTTGCCTTCAATTAATAGTTGTTTCTTTTCCCTAATGAATTTCTGTTATCGGTACTATGCCAGTGGTGTAGGCTAAGGGATGCAACAGAATGCTTTGGGCTGCACGCTCACCTGCTCAACACTGAAATTCATCTGCACTAATGCTTCTGAAAATAAAGGAATTGTTTTTTCTGTGTAGAACAACTGAGAACTCAGATTGTCTCATACTCTAACATGCCTCGGTTTAATGTGCCAGGCTAAACTTCAGCAAAGTTCTTAAGTGCTTTCAAGAGTTAAAGAAATCCTCTGATTTCTCTTTTAAACTTGAAGAGAGCCACCCTTTTCAGGGGATCAGGAATGTGTCACCAAAGCCACATAAATACACTGTCATGGATTTTTCTATTCAGGAAAATAGAATGTAGTGATGTAAAGTCCTTTAGAGCTTTGTTTGTGTTTTGGGGTTTTTTTCCTGTGGGGGGTAAGCTAATTCTGTTTTGTTTTGTTTTTTTGCTTTAGCTAAGAAACTAGGAATTACTGATGTGCCAGCTGAGGTCGTTACTTTTATTTCCCATGCAACACAGAGCAGATTAAGGACAGTGATAGAGAAGGTGACAGTGATAACCCAGCACCGGATGGAGTCGTACAAAGTAAGTGTGCCCAGGGCAGGTTTGTGCTCACACAGCCACGTCCTGCTCCGTGCTGCACAGCTGCCCTCACTGCAGCTCTGTGCTCAGGAACACTGCTGCCATGGGGGTCTGCCTGGCACAGCCTGCCTGCTTGCCCACTCATCTTCTCCTCTCTGGGGAGTTTGGGTGTGGAGTTGTTTCTGTCCTTCTGTGCTGAAGTGTCTGGCACGGAGCACGTGCTAAGGTATTTCTGCTCGTGGATTGTGACTAAGACTTGATTCCTGATAGCTCCTTTTTGTCCAGGGTATCCAGGAATTGGATCGAAATTGCTTTGGTATTTAGGAATCTATAGTAACTTTTCTGGATGTGAGAAATATTAATATTTTACAAAAGCTGCCAATATCTGCCTTAGCAGCTGAAGAATTCAGCTGTACATTCTTCACTGATTCTTTAGTTCGTGATTGTATTCCTGAAGAAAACTGAAACAATTTTGATATCTCAAGACAGGGGGAAATTTAAATAAAGATCTACAAACCAGTTTGAAATTCAAATGAATCAAACATCTTTTTTGATATATTTGAAATATCTTTTCCAGTAGAAGTAAGATGCTTGTTAGTTATTATAATTGTTAAACTGGTGTCAAGGAAGATGGCAATAACTAGCTGTGTGTTGTCTAAGCTGTGTTTAGATTTCTTTAGCATATACATACGTTGAATAGCTCTGGTTTAGTTTGTTCCTTGGATTTGTGTTGTACTTCTTTGTATTCTTGGAGTGGCAGTCTAGTCAAACAGCTTTGGACTGTGTCTTAGCCTACCTATTTCCCAAACCTGGGGGCCCCATGACCTGAGTCATGGCTGGATTAATTCTATGTGATATTTGCAGTAATAATCATCATCTGGGATCTGTGACTATAATCAATGTCATTGTGATAAAAAAGTGGATTAAAAAATAAAGGCCACTCTTCCTGGTTATTACCTACACTTAGATCTTTCATTGCAATTGATGGATATATTCTACTATATTGGATTAAAAGTAAAATATCCTTGTTTCTTTTCAGTGTTCTTTATCATTTTCAGAAGTGTTAAGACCCTCCTTCCTTCTCTCTAGGGTGGTGTCTGAGAAGAAAACAGTTTGCTTAGTCCATGTTATGCCAAAGAAGAATTTGAAACAAAGTGTCTTAAAAGATCCTTAGGAAAAAAAAATCGTGTTGTCCCTGACTGAAATGTAGCATTGTCACTGTATTCTGTATTTTTCTTAATTAATGCTATTCTTTGATTTCATAGCATGGTAGTCAGAAAGGAGAACATTAAGTAGATAAATGGGATGAAAGTAGTGTGGAAAACTTATTTTTCTGACTGACATTCTGAGTGTTCTCCATGTGGCTCATGCCATAAACTCTCCTGGTTGCTGTGTGCTAGGAAAACTAGCATGCTCTTAGTTGTCATAAGCTTCTGTTTTAATTGGAGTTAGAGGCTTATTCTCAACCGAGTTTTTAGCTTTAATGCTTTTATAATGCTGCTTCTTGAGAAAGTCGGTTACTAGTTCAAGATTAATACAAATGCAGGAATTGTAGGTCATGAGCCTGGTTATAAACTGTAGCTAGGATTATTCAGCAATAAAGTTAAGCATTTTAGATGTTTTCCATCATTAAGTCAGTTGGTTTTACTTTTTTTAACTCTTTCATGTATCTGGTGTTGATAAATCAGTTGTTGTTCTTTTAAAATTGCTTAGATGTTAATTAAGTTATCAGATTCTCAGTGTGTTATTAACCATAGGCTGGCTTCATTTCCCCGAGCCTAAAAAAATAGTAATTTTATTATTAGTACAATGGAAAGATTTTAGTGTGTAACAATTACAGTCTTTAAATGCAGGGTCATGATGAAGTGGCTGTTTTTCTGAAGGCCTGTCCCTGTTTTACAGGATGATGAGTGGTACGAACAAGCCACAGATGTCCGATCACAGCTGAAGTTCTTTGAGCAGTTGGAGCGTTTGGAAAAGCAAAGGAAAGATGAACAAGAGAGGGAAATTTTGCTGAAGGCTGCCAAGGTATCACTTTCACTGTTTTTTAACTACTTAACAATCTATAGCCTTCAAACAATTATTTAATTTTGTGATATGTGTTTCCTAAGCACATTTTGTTTCTTACAATAAGAAAGGTGCTGTTGGTGTGACACCACACCTTGAACTCACGGTCAGGCTCTGACCTGGGCTGACACCAGACTCCCCTGCCTGGGATGGCTCTGTCTTTTCCACATACAGCTCTGAATTTGTTGAGTTCTTGGGAATACAGGAGACAGTGGCTAACACTTTCAAAATAATTCTGTGAAACAATTTTTACCATTGCCTGTGAAATTTAATAGATGCCAAGGGTTTCTGTGCCACTGGAGAACCATAGCTTACACTTCTGGTTTCTAAACAAATCCAGTCAATTCTGATTAATTTATTTAGAGGCTTTTTACTTCTTAGGTTTTTACACAGTTTTGTTCATTTGTTCATCTTCATTTACACGTGCTCCAGTTGCTTCTCTGTAATTGCAGTATTTGATTGACTCATGGCTGTCTTCAGTTAACTGGCAGTTCTCAGGACTTGTTCCTTTGTAACTTTAATTCCAGATACTGGGTGTTCATAGGTGCAACAGAACAAACTCAGATGATGTTGTTTCAAGAGCACATAGGTATAGATAAGTCTCCTGCTTGTAACTGTAAATTTAATCATATATATCATATCTAACTGCAAATAAGTTCATCCCTTAGTTATCCCATTTTTAATTGTATTTGAATCTTCATTGAGTTATTATTGTATATTCTGAAGGTTACACGAAACAACTCAATGTTCAGTTGTAACACAGCCTCCTGATTTTATGCCGTTAATGTTCACAAACTGAGAGATTAAAAAAAACCCACCAAACATTGCTTATTTAGAAATCTGTTTCTCAGGCTACTTTAATCTGTCCTGTTTGTATTCTTAATTTATAATTGTTCACATTATTAAATATTCCACAAATTTTTACACAACATAGATACTCTTTAAATATTTTGATGAAAACATATTTGCTGTTTTCATTCTTAATTCTTATTTATTAAAAATAAAGAAATGCTTCTTTCTGCTTCAAGATAATAAACAAGATAAATGCATATCCTGTTTTCTCCATTCAGTGACAGCATCTTGGTGCATCATTTTCTGTGTATCCTGGTGCTTGTTAGTTACATTGGTCATTTTTTTTAATGGACATTGAGAAAAATGCAGTAGCTTATAGTCCTTAGTTCAGAAATGTTTCCCTGACTGCACAAAGCCTTATGCAGGCTGGACCTCCTGCTGTTTCTTCCAACCTGAATTCCTTCATGAATTGATGTTCTGCTTTTTGGACAGTTATTTTTGTTGTTGTTTTAGTCTTGGATAATATAAAGTCCTGTTAAGTCTGAATTTTGGAAATAAAACACGATCATCAGGTTTGATTCCTATAAAATATAGGAAGAGCAAATTTAAGAATTCTGCAATAAAAAAATGGAAAAGAATACCCTGATTTATTTGAAAAAAATTACCTTAATGGAATTATTGAGTGCATACTTCATCTTCATAACCAGGAGACAACTTGGAAGAAATACATGGTATACTATAAAAATACATGAAGGTGAAAAATAAATGAAGGTGTTCAAAATCCAAAACCAAAGCACAGAGTAGCCATCAGCAGTGCTGATTTATCAGTATTTATGTTTAGAGAGAGCAGTAGAAGACACTGTGGACCCCTTGGAAGGTGCTTATGTAACAGTGTTGTTATTTAAGTGTAAATCCCAGTTAGCAACTGAGCTTGCTTTGTTTAGCTGGATGTTTGATGGATGGGTGACCTAGTGCAAGGCTTGCACAGGACATGGTTTGGCAAAATATGGTCAGATTACAATTTTTTATTCTAAATAATAGATTTTACATTATTTCCTTAGATTCTCTGGTGCTGCTCAAATGCAAAAGCACCTGTACATGAACAGTGACAGCTGTTGAGGTCTTTATTTTGAATTCCTGTGTACTAATTCCTTAGCCAGGATTTTGGTTTTTTCTGGTTTTTTGTGAATATGCTTTGTTGTCTGAGGAGATCTCAGCCCCTGTGGGAAGGATGCAGTCATTGTAGTGACACAGGAATGAAATGGACACAGTTAAAGTCTGCTCCAGCTGCCTGGTGAAGTGATATCCATCAGTACCCACTTCTCTGTCTGTGGCCTGGTGACATTTGTGTCTGCAAGGGGGAGATGCTTAAACTGGCTCTGGAGACTCAAACGTCCATGTGCAAAGGCAGTGTTCCCCCAGTCATGGCACCTTTGTCACCTTGAGAAGTTGGCTTTAAAATATAAAAAACTTTGGCATTTAAAGTGAAATTTCTGTTTCTGTTTTCCTTCTCACAGATGCTTAAATCTAAAAATCGTATTTATTTATAACTGCAACTTCTTAATGTGCCTTTTAGAGAAACGGTGTGATCTTTTATCTTGGAAGTATTTTGCCGGGTTATTGTGCAACATGTTTTTAAGGTTACTCAGCAGAACCATTTCAGTGAAAGTTTCAAAGCTTCCTGCTGGTGGTACCTCATCTCCTCTCTTGTATGGAAGAGCATAAAAAGGTTGAACTTGCACAGTGAAAATTCTTTTTTAATTATTTACACTTTGGAGCTTTGTTAACAGCCATAGTCTGGGTTTTGATGAAGAATAAGATAGTGAAGGAAATGTTTTGGGCATTGAAGCAGATGGTGTTAAATAATCTACTTTGTAACAGGATAATCAAGGGAAAAGATAATGAAAAATGAAGGAATAAGTTGAAATTAAAGGGGAGGCAGCATGAGTCTTTGGGAAGCCTTAAAACTGATCTGGTAATTTAGCATTCTAGTTCAGCAAGGGGTGTAAAAAAAAAAAGGTAAATGATGGCCAAAGAAAGTGTCAGGTTTACAGATTTTTGTTGTTTTGGGTGATGGGTGGGTTTCTTTAGGAGGAGAAAGGAAAATACTTGACACAAATGTTCTGGTTGATCTGCAACTGTAATTTCAGTAGGAAACTATTGCAAAATGTGTAAGCACTCAGGTGGGATTGGTTTTGCTTCAGGAAGTGTTTTTGGGAGAAGGAGAGAGAAAATCGGATGAGAAGGTAGAAGGAAAACAAAGTTAGGTTTCAGAAAAATAAAATTTTTGACATTCTGAGAAAAGTCACTAAAGTTAAAATCAGCTGTGGCGCTACAGGAGTGTCTTTGAAACAAAATAGCAGTGTTATTTGGCTTGTTAAATGAGACACTTCCACAAAATCTTATGTCCCATGCCTGAGAAATGCTTGAGAAATAGAAGCTTAATATCACAAGCTGAGAAGCATTGTGAGTGATGTTCTCATTCCAGTGGGGTATTCTGGGGGAAGACAAACTTGACAGGAAAGGAAAAATCATGGTATGCTATAGTAGCAATGCAGCATACAATTTCTTTTACATTAAAAATCTAAAAATTGAAACTACTCCTATGCTGTTTCAGGAGCCAGAATGACCTCCTGCACCTCAGGGATCCTGCATCATACTCCACAACATTCCATAACCTTCCACAATGTTTCAGAGTGTCCCACAACATTCCAAAATGTTCCACAGCATTCCCATACCAGCCTTGAACATGTGGCCCAAAGCTTTTCTCTAATTTACTTTCTAGTGACTATTTTTATTATAGAAGTGTTAAAAGGCATCTTGGTCCCCAGACTGTGAGGTCCAGGCACCTCCTGCTTCTGGAAGAGCTCCTGTCTCAGGCCCTCAGAAAATGTGATGTGTAAGAAGGAGAAGCTGTGCAGGGAGGGACTGAGCTGCCTTGGTTGTCACTGACTTTGGGTTTCCTTCCTGATAGGAGCATCACAGGTGAAAAAAAATGGCACAAGGAGGGACCATCTTTTGTATAAACACGTATGTAGAGCACAGTCTCTTTAAAGGAAATATTTGGGAGAGTCAACTCTTGGCCCTGGTTTATTTTGCCAGTGAGAGCCACTGGCTGTTGTTGCCAGGTGTGTGCAGAACCAGACATCCTCTCTTGGCCTTTGGGGATGGTGCAGGCAGCTGAGGAGAGTCTTAAGGCTGCAGAAAGGTCAAAAGCCAGACTAAAATCACTTGAGGAATTTACCTTTACATTTGACATGGTGTGTCTCATGCGGATTTTCAAAAAAAGAAAAACAACAAACCAACAAAAAAACAAACCCAAACCAAACTAAACCAAGCATTGGTCTTATTATAGTAAATCTGTGTTTTCTGCTGTGTTTCCTACTGCTTTCATAGCTGTTTCCAAAACCTGGAAGATGCAGGTGGTGTCTGTCAAGTGGAATGAAGTTCTGGTTTTGGGCTAATAATGGAAATATTTCTGGCAGCAGAAGGAGTAGGAGCTTGTAGCTGATTTGTTGTTGCTTTGTTGTTTTTATTTCTGAATTGTTTTTTGGAGGGAGTGGTCACAGTAAGGAGTTACAGCTTGGGGTTGTCCTGACTCTCAAAAAATGAATGAATCATACTTCTATGTTATAATCTATGATAAAGTGGATCATGTTAAAATTAGTGTGTTAATTGATTGGCTCAAACTGGCTGAATGCCTGTGAATTTTATTAAAAAATTAATGTTGAAATTTAATTTCCAGTATATGCATTCAATTAGTCTATTATTTTGAGTGTTATGTATTAGTAGCACAAGTCTGTCAGGTTCTGGGATCTTAAATACAACTATCACAAGGGTAAGATGCTTTTTGTAAAAAGAAAACTTACAGAAGTGAATGGAAAATTGTGTTTAGAGCTGTTTGTAAAGTTAATTAGCATTTATGGATGATTGGGTAGTACTATAGGCTGAAGGGCTTTTTTACTGGAGAGATCACTGAAATTTGGTGTTGCAGATTTCCTTCCACAGGTGTGCTGTGGTGGCTCGGAGGGGCTGCTCCCTGAGTCCGAGATGAGTTCAGTGGCATTCCATTTCATCCTTTCCCTCTCTTCTGAGAGCAGTGGATTCAATGCAGCTTCTGTCTGCAGGAGCACTTGGAACTCACTTCTGATGAGAGCAGAGCAAAATGGGAATTATTGCATTGAGATAATTTTCTGAATTTTTGGGGATTTGTTACTGCAGTTTTAATGATTTTAATATAAATCATTTTTCAGACCTGTCTTTCTGCATTCCACCTCACCATGGTCGTAACACTGAGCAGCGTTTTACCCTCAGCTATGATGCTTTTAACTTTCACTTTTTATTAACAAAGCTAATGTGAAAGCAAAGTGTTTCATGTTGCCAATTTAATTTCTTTAATTAAAAGTGAAAGTTATAAGCTGGTACAGCCGTGGGTGAAGTTTTAATGTCATCAATGGGGAAAAATAGGTATAAAATTGAAACTGTTGGCACAGCAGTGCCTCTTGATAGTACAGCACCTGCAGTTGTGACTCTTAACATTATTTAATGCAAAAAGATGAATTTGAGGCATTCAAGACCTCCAGTGTATATATTGGTAAGGGGCAGTAGAGCTGCAAGTGCCTTAGTTGGGATCAGGTGTAGCCAAATGCAGGAGAGACCCTGTGAGGCATTTCCCAACACAGGTGTAACAAGCTGAGACTGTAAAGTCCTTACAAATCTGAACAGAACACTTATTTTTGTTAGTGAATCAAAAATTTAGCAACAGTGCAGCTTTGACATTAATAATCAAGCAAAGTATTGAATAATTATGGTAATGAAACACATCAGAAGTACTTTTAGTCTGTCCATCTGCATAGATGCAGAGTATGCTCCAATTTTAAAAAAAAGGGTGCATGTTTGTAAGTGTGGTGTGGTTATAAATACCCTTATAATTTTAAAACACTGTTGCTTTCTAATTTAAGACAATTCTGTGAAATCTGAAATATCCTTAAAACTACACTGTTCCACGTGTAATTAGATGTCTCTTTTGTGGCCTTCTGCCTTAACACAAGCCAGGGGAAGAGCTGAGGTTTGGAACATTAGGGAGTTTGGTAACATGTAAATGAAGCCCCTTATTTCTGTTGTTTTGAATACACACATTTAACATAGGCTGCTTTTCATACTTTGGAAGTCCAATATTTCCATAGACCTAATGTGATCTATGCAGTTTTCAGTTTCTGTAACACAAAGCACTTTGGTTCTTCACAATTAAAATATCAGGTTGTCTGGTCTAATAAAATAGCTGGTGTTTGGGAGAAATGTTAACAAACCTGGTTTGCTGAATACATTCTCAGTAGGAGACAGCATTTAATATATTTAGAAGTATGTTATCTGCTTAGGATCAGTCCTGGGTTTCTCTAAAATTACTATGGGAAGCTTGCTTGCTTTTAAAGGTGTTTATTCATCAACAGGAAAATACGTTATGTAAATGCAGCCTGCTTTATTTACAGATCTAGACATGATGAACAAGGAGGGGAAGGCAAAGGAATTGTGATAAAGTCCTTGAAAATATTTGATTTGGTGGGTTCTCTGATTAGTGGGTGTTTCCAAAGCTTTAGAGGAAGGAGACATTGGTACATTAAAACATTTTGGAAAAGAATGTTTCACAAAACAGGTATAAGTGCTGCATATTAAGATTTGGATGTTAGAGATAAAGGAGAAAGGAAGAGAAAACCCAAAATATGAATTAACTGGAATAAAAAAGTTAAACTGCAATTAAAAAAAAGCTGGGAATGATTAGTCAGTAGCTTGACAAATGTAAGTGTAAAATAGTAAAATAATTGCTTGGTGGTGCTGACATGTAGACAAAGCACTACAAGAGCTGAGTAGCAGCAAAATTGTGCAAACTCTTCAGAGGAAGAGAGAGATGTTCACGTGTGGAATGGAGTGTAAAGGGAATCCAGTGACATTTCTAAAGCTCATTTAGGCACCTCTCTTAAGCTTGACATTTGCCTTTGCTTATATTTGCTTTAATCCATGTTGCATGAGCATTGGTGAAGCCTTTTATAATTTACATTAGATCATAAAGTGAAGAATTAATGAGATAGTTGATGTTTATACTTGTCCTTCAATACATTTTAGCCTCTGTATGCTGATGATTTTATTTCTAAAGCTTACTGGCATGGTAACCAGCAGGAAAGTATTTTAGTCTCACAAATCTGCTTTTCAAAAAATCTGTTAAAATTTTTCTGAACACAAAAGAATTAAATTCCTTAATTTTTTTAGTATTAGTGATACATCCAATGTAAAGTTTGAATTCTGCTTGTTTGAAACAAGAACTATCCTGGATTCTTTGGAAAAGCTCTCTGGAATGGATTCAAGCAATAATTAGAAAATCATTGCATTATTCTAAATGTAGAAATTGTTCTGTCTTCACCTTCAATCTGGGTTATATATTTAACTTCACCTGGCATTTTAGATCTTCATTTTTGAAACAAGATTCCTGTGTTTGATATTGTTCAGGAGTTGAGTACCTGCTTTTACCTCTGCAATAATTTTTATTATATATTTACTATGAACAAGCTGGAGGTTTACACAGAGTAGATTATTTGCTTTTGTATGTTGAGATTATCCTGAACTCCAGATCTGCTCTTATTTGGTCAGTTTTTGGGGAAGAAAGAAAAAGCCACACCTTTTAAATGTGTTACTTTGCTCTGTAGCACTTGCTGAGTTTTTCCTTCACTTATGTGGAGCCCAGGAAATTGCAATGTTACTTTGCATCTCCTGCTTTAATTTTTCTTACACTGTCCCCAAACACTACATACATCTGGTGTGTTTTCCAGGATTCTATCATTTCCTTACGGAAAGTTAGTAACAATATTAGAAGTCTTAGCTGGATTCTCTCAGGACACTCTGCTTCCTCCTCAAGCTGACGTGCTTTTAACTTGTGCTTTGCATTTGGCGAGTTTTCAGCTTCATACAGTAGTGTAACAGTACTTTGTGTTTCTGTACTGCTTTCACTCTGAGACTCACAAGGCAATAGAAGTTCATTGTACATTTATAAATTTATCATCAAAACCCATGAAAGGGCTACATATGCTTTTCCATACATCATACTGGAGAAACTGAGGCTCCAACGATTGAATTGTTCTTGCAAAATGACAGCAAGGACCTTGTTTGTCTCAGTTCATAAATAGTGACCTGAGCCCGTCTCCTAGAGAAGCAGCTCACTGACTGGGGTTTGTTACTTTGGTTTTCAACCTAATAGGTACAAATATAATCAAGTTCTTAGTAATTGCCGTGTTGATAGAAGCCCAGCTCTCTGGCAGACCCACATATCCTTTTTGTCCTTTGCACATTAACTAGGTTGTATTATCTACATTTTTCTTTTTGTCTGGCCACAGCAGTTAGAAGGAACCTCAGCCTGTGTTGGGGTGGAGTTTCTTTCTTGGTTGGCACAACTGCAACACGAGAGTCTGATTTGGTCATTGGCTGTCTCAGATTTCAATTTGGCATTCAGTTGCTGCAGACACTGTCCTTTCCAAGAACCTCTTATGCCAACAGACACAAAAGCACTTGTAGATGTTGCTGGAAGGTGAAGATGATGTGTGCACTGGAAGAGTTAAGCACATCTAGAAATCTCATTATTATTTAATGTCACTCTGTGTTATCAGCACTGTGTTTTATAGGTGTGCTATATTAGCTGAAAAAAAATAATCCCAGTTCAAAAAAACCCAACCAAACCCACAAAACTAACAGGACAAAGGATACGGAATTCTGTGCCAAATCAAGCCAAGGCACTCTCCTGGTGTTTCAGAAATAGTACACAGCCCTTTAAGTGCAAGCCCTTTAAAGCCTATCTCCCTTTGGTTTTCTTAATGGATTTTTGAATTCTGACCAGAATATGGTATGAAAAATTTAAACACTGGAAAAAAATCTGAGAATATATAACTTTGCAAACAAATATTCTTTCAAGTTTCTGCCTTCAGCATAGCAACAAACAGAGAACGACACATAGGAGAGGGCAGAGACACTCCTTTAGGAGTTGGGTA
Organism: Ploceus nigricollis; assembly: GCA_013399945.1. Classification (NCBI taxonomy): domain Eukaryota; kingdom Metazoa; phylum Chordata; class Aves; order Passeriformes; family Ploceidae; genus Ploceus; species Ploceus nigricollis. The sequence goes on along the minus strand of VXBC01005607.1, from coordinate 159,095 downwards.
AATGATATCACTTTAAATCTCAAAGAAACACTGAAGTATATACTGAAGTATCTATAGAACTACCACCTCTCTCAGGTATCAGGAACAACAGTTTTCCATGGATGTCACAAGTTTTATTGGAGCTTCTTACAACTTTTTATGCAACATTTGCTGAATGCTGACCTATCACACGCTTATAAAAGTATAATGTGTGTATTATCTGCCTCTTGAGTTTTGAATTCCATCAGTCTGAGAAGGTGTAGTGAGCACAAATACAAATTTAATGGTTTTTTTAACATGTGGTTATAAAATACTGTGTCTAAAGAAATGTTACAGGTTGTTATTGTAATTAAATGAACTGCTTTTAGAGCTGTTCCTGGTTTTGAAGGAAAATACAAAAGTTGTCATTTAGCAATATTTATCCAGTTTTAAAATTGACAACATTAATATTAGTAGTGCACTAATGGGTTTTACAGAGTGTATTTCTATGCTGTACTGAAAGTGAGCTCATTTGGAATAGTAACATCTTTATTATAAAGATTTACCTTTTGGGAGGGCAACTCTACAATGGTTTTCTTCATGTTCTCTACCAAGAGCTAAATACAAGCTTAGTTGCAAACAGTAAATTTTAAAATATGTGATTGTAAGGACCTAAATTTAAAAGTTTGGATAATGGAAAGGGTGTAACTTCTGCTCTTGGATGCTTGAATTTGTTAGTATTAAGTAATTGAAATCTAAACCTATATGGAAACTTTCACATTGACAAAAACATGGTTGGGTTGGGTATTTTTTTTTTGTTTGTTTTGTTTTGGTGTTTTTTTAATTCAAATCTTGACTATATCTCATTTACAACTGAGCATTTAACCTCATTTTGGGTGAGGCTCATGGGTTTGAAATTGCACTGCTGTCAATTTAAGTGTCCCATGTTTGATGCCTTGTATCCTGTTCCTATTTCTTTGTTATTTTTTAACTTACTGCAACAGATGAGGGGTTCTTAAACCATCTGTTAACCTTTTTTCCCCATTTTTTTTAAATATGTAGAGTCGCTCAAGGCAAGAAGACCCAGAGCAAGCTAGACTGAAACAAAAAGCAAAGGAGGTAAGCAGAGCTAGAGATCATTACACTTGACATTTCAAGGCTTGAACATATTAATTTTTTATGCCTTGCTACTTGTATATCGTTAATAAAAATCTGACTAAAAACTTTTTAGGATGTATTTGTTGCTTCGCCTTTGATCTTAATGTTTGCAAACTAATACATTAATACATGTGAAGCCTAAGGAGATTTTATAAGAGAATATTTCCATACATTACATTTTCATTTCCATTTTAGGTAGCTGTAGCTTTTGTTGGGTTGTTGATGACAGCAGCTCTAGATTTTGGTGGAAAATATATGCCTTTGTCTTCTTGTAAAATGTCGCTTTCTTCGAAATGTGCTACTTAACCATTTTGTTCTGGTAACATTCTTTCAAGTAATGTAATTGCCAATCATTTTCTCTATCCTGTGATTCAGTGGAATGTTTACTCATTTGTCTAAATTACAATAATCTAAAAAATATCAAATAATTTCCCGTGAAGCTGTGATGTGTTACTCCAAGAGTACCTTAATTTGCTATAAATGAGTGACTGTCCTTTGCTTAAGGCATCTCATGCCTTAGGATTGGGTTGTAACTTAAATCAATTAGAAAGATTAAAATATCCATCAGTTGAAAGCAATTTCAGCAAAATGATGCCATTCTTTTTAGCCAACTTGTTTGGATATACACATTAGCAGGTAATAATTATGCACTGGAAGGTAAGATATACAGAAAAATGCATATAGCAAGTCCTTTTGTATTGACCTGTTCTTCCTGTTTTGTTTCCCTCTTGGCAGTATTCTGGAGTCCCGTTAGCTACACAGATTTTATGTATGTAACAGTCAAAAAAATCCAAATACATGGATGAGTTTTATTTGTCTTCATTTCATTCTGTGATTATGTAGTAAGACTTGCTGAAATGAGTTCTCGTAAACATTAGACCAGGCCTTAGTGTTTCCAGAGTTGGATTTGTCAAGCAAGTATTGAAATGAAATAGAGTAATCAAGTTATTTGGCAGGAAAAGAGGCAGGATTTTAATAGTACTTGGGTTTTGCATGCAGCAAGTGTATGCAAAGGGAGAATCAGATTGCTGAGAGCAGTTGGTGGCAGGCAGACAGGGCTGAGAGCTGAAGGTGCCGTGCTGCTGGAAGTGGACAGAGCTGGGGTTAAATGCGTTGCTGCTGCATCACTGTTGGCTTTCCTGGGCATTCTTTCCCGCCCACTGGAAACTTGAGAAGGGAAGGTGGAAGACAGAGGGGTAGTGAGCTCGGTGTTGCAGTAGCCGGGGTGTTGCAGCTGTTGTGCAGCAGCTGCGGGGCACTGGCGGTGCCGAGCGGGGCTGGCCGGGAGCCCGGCCGGGGAGCGGTGCGGGGGCTGCCCCGGGCACGGCCGGGCCGGGCGGCTCCCAGGGTGGGCAGGGCGGGGGCTGAGCCCAGCAGGTCTCCGGGGAGAGTCCATTCGAGGTGCTTCGAGCACACCGGGCTGTGGGTGCAGTGCTGGCTTTGTCTGGGCGCTGCAGAAGGAGCTCCTCACTCAGCCTGGCTGCTGCACCCTCTGCTCTGGAGCTGGCCCTGCCTGCTCGCCCTGCCCGCTCACAAAAATGCATCATTCGCTGGCACCACACCTCTCTCTGAAGGGGAATGTCATTCTACCCGTTTAAAACCATGAAAAATGTCTCTGGTTTTAGTAATCAGGGTTCTAAAGCTCTAGAGACTTTCACTTAAGTACTAAAATTTAGTTAGTAAAAACATTTTCTTTTGCAAAGGGGAGTCTGGCATGGAACTAGCGAGATGTTAAGATTGTTCATATTTTTTTCTGCACTGGATGCTGGATATATGCTGATGTCTCAAATTATATTGGTACTGCCAAAATAAAAAAATAACTCATTTTATAGTATAAAAGGTTGGTTAGAAAAACTGTCTTTGGCATGGCTTTGTCATTTGAAATTAAAAGTTTAGAATCAATGCCAAAAAAAAGGTAAAAAATTACAAAACTTCACTGCCAGCTGGGCTGCTCTTACATGTGCTTATGACCCATAGCTCAGAGAGAAATCGTGTTTCTTCCAGGTTTTGTATAAGCTCATGAATAAAATACTGTCAGCTTCAATAATAATCTGGATTTGAAGCTGTGATTCCATGATTTCTGTGTCTTGAATATTGCCTGAAGACCTTTGTTGCACAGATATTCTTGTGGCCTATAGTAAAGTGGTGTTAGGTAGTGTTTTAAAAAGCCCAGAGAGGGCACCCAAGAAACCTGCAGCTCTTCTAGTTTGTATTACTTGTTTAATGATATGATTGCCAGATAGCTTGTTTTTTCATCCCAGCAAAACAGCTGGTAATACCATTATTATGTTCTGAAAATGGATAATGGTTCAGGCTTTAATCAGTTTGAACTGTGACACTACTGACAGAAGTCAGAAAGTGAAGTACCAAAAGAAGTAATTTGAAGTCTTAAAGTCTTCTAAATCTTTCCTTAAAAGGAAAAAGCTATCCAAAACATCGAAGGAAGTCTGGAAAATGCTGTCTTGGAATGCAAAGTAAAGGTACCAATAGAAGGATAGTAGGATGAAGAGGAAGGAAAGAAAACTAGGAAAGGGTATTCGCTCCAAAACATTCTCCTTCATGGATATTTTGGAGTCTTCATTCTGTAACGCTCTGTTTTTCTTCCTAATTTAAGAAGAAAAAAAGATTAGCTCAATTTCTTTCACAGAACGTCTAGCAGTTGAAAGTTTCCTTTTTGCTTCTTAGTACCATAAAGACAGTGTAAGTGGAATCCTTTGAGCACATTTTAAAATTAATTTGATCAGGTGAAGATTGTTTTTTTCTCTGTAATTCCATCTTGATCCATTTATTAGCCAGTCTTCAAACAACTCTGCATATTGTTTAAACCAAGTTGGCATAAATCAGGTTTAAACTGCATTTAAATACTTACCCAAACAAAGGGAAGGCCCATCCACACGGGGTCTTATTGCAGAGGGCATAACACTCAGGTTTCATTCACACCCAGACTAGCACTGCTTTAGTTAAGGCAGTGCAAACCCACTCTGATTTCAGTCTGAGTGACTTATTTGGCTTTATTTATTTGGTATTAACCTGTTTCAAATGGACTTGAGTGAAAGCAGTAACAAAATGTACCCGTGGAGGATTTTCTTGCCCAGAACTCTCCATTTGCTTTCACACTTGTGAGGAGGTGCAGCCTTTTTCAGTGGGCAGCATGTGATTGTTTCAATGGTAAACCTATTTAATAAATTATTGAAAACATTTTCCATTGAGACTATTTCAGGGAAAAATGATGCTTTTCAGCTATTAGTTGTTGCATTGCTTTGTAACAAATTCTGATATGTATGACTTGGCACAACTTAATGTAAGAAATAGCATCATTTGTGAGCAATGTCTGTTTTGTTGGAAATTATACAACTTTCCTAATTATTTTTTCTAATTAATGGTTTTAGTTAACTTTTTTATTAATTATTGTAATCAATAGTACCAGGGAATTAATAATAAGGAGTGGAGTTTTCCATTTTAGCCAACACATAGTTAAGTTTTTGCAGAGACTGCTGTTGTTGAAGAGTGATTAGAAAGTCACTGAAACTTTAAGTTTTGCTAAACTAACCCTGATAAGCTTCAATGAACAAAGCATGACTAAAGCTTTTAAAATCAGGTTTTAGGAAATACACTGATTTATGTGGTCTGGAAGTCACAAATGTAAGTTAAAGAAATTATGAGTTCTCTAATTTCCTTAAAAAGCTTCATTAAATAGAACATAAACCAGGCCATATAGCTGATAGCAGGAATAGATCAAGATTAGGAATATCTGAGTCAACACCCAGTAATTAATGATAGAAGTGGTTTAAAGGAAAGGCAGGGAGGGTAAGATCCTTAACATCCATTCTGTCAGGGGTATTCTGTATATCTGGGTCTGTTGCCTAAAAAATGTTTTAATTTAAAAGTCAAGTAGCTGAGGTTGATCCTGAAAGATGAACTTGGTTCAAATTTTTGTGTCATCACCAACCAAGAATATGGCACAATAAAGAAAACTTAAACCAGACACCTTAAATGTCTGGGCATGTATCCAGGCCCCAGATCAGGTTAGATAACCCCCACTGGAATCTGTTCTCAGATGTGCTCTTCCCCAGCCATGCAGGGGAAGTCTCTGACCTGTTGATATTCATAGCAGAAGGTTTGGATGCTGGGGAAGGCACCAGGCAGCCCTCTGTGTGCCCCTGGCAGCACAGCTGGCCCAGCTGCCCGGGGCTGGGCAGCTCCTTTATGGTCCCCTGGCCAGGAGCTTTGGGAATGCTCATGTCCTGCAGGAGCACAGCAGGCAGAGGCTCCTCCACTGTGGGAACCACTCCCTTGGGTGCTGCCATCCCCCACTGCAGTGTCCTCTGGAACAAGAGCCTTGCTGGCCTGAGGCTTAGACTTTGACCTGTATCCTTTTCTGAGTTATATGCAGTAAAATATGGGGGCTGTTAGCAGGTGGAGTTCTAGAAAAAGCTATAGGATCCTTCTCTTCAGAATAATGAAATATGTACATCCTATGATGTATATGTTATGTGGCTCTAACATTGCCTTAGAGGTTTTAAATCCCCTAGAACTTAACTTGTAGCAGAATTACTGAAACTCTAGCATTGTATACTTAGTGACTAGAATAGAAAAACAGTTTTGCACTAAATAAGTTCTTGTCACCACACTAATGTTTATGTATCAACTCAGTAGGAGTGGTTTCTTTTAAAATATTTAGATGATAGTTTACTGCAGTTATCGTAATTACTGATAATGAAAAGCAAATGAAAAGGATTTTGCTTTGTTTGTCAAGTTCATTTATTCACCTTTTCAGCAAAGCCAAACTCCTTAAATATTTCACTGCTAAAGCAGCATCTCCGTGATGAGAAGTCTAAGTAAGTTTTCTATTTTATCATGCCTGACATAAAAATATTGATCCAAAAGCAACAATCTTACCTTAAATTGCTTTCTTATAACACAGTCCACTGAGAAATGGGGCACTTGAACAGGAAATTTAAGTTAAATTTCCACGTAGCTCTCTAACCCATCTGAGTGTCACTAAGTGGAAAGAAGGAAAAGCTATAAATGTGATACCTGATGATGAAGCAATGTTTAAGCAACACTGATTCCTCAGAACAGAGTTATTTCATTAATAGTTTTCTACATCAGGTTACCAATGCTACAGCTGTGATGCAGAAGGAGTGCAAGCATTTTTGTCAATACATGTAGAAAGTCAGATAACAGTCACTTTTTTTATACTTTTCCTGTACCACAGGTCTGTTTGTACCCAGAAAAATGCTTTGACCATTCCCATCTGGTTTAAGCTGGATTTGGCTTCAGAGTACAAGATTTTTCTGAAGTTAGAGAGTTGCTTCAGTGACCTAAAATGTTAGTACTAAACTTGCACCTCAGAGAGGAGTGGTCTTGTCTTACCAGTCAAAATACTCTCCTGGAAGTCCTGCTGCATTATTAAGTTTACTGTTTGTCTTAGCTGTGGGGTTTTTTTCCTTTTAGCAGATATTACTTTAGATGTACAGGTATATTATGGTAACAGTCCCAAATTCTGATGACTGAAGTTGATTATAAAACTTATAACCAAGGACAAGAATGGCATTACATTTGCATGTGCAAATGGTGCTGGGGAAACAAGACAATTGATAACCAGTAATAAGTTTATTACATATGGATCTTGGTGTGTAAGTCTTCCAGATTTCCTGTGTTTCCAAGGATAAGGTTCTGCCCTGTGATGAATTCTACAAGTCCTGAAGAACTTTGTTAAATAGAATCTTACTATTCAGCAGAACTTCTTGCATATGTCTTTGTAAAATTGAAGGTGATGACAGTTCCACCCTGTTCTCCTGGGCTTAGAGCAGAAGTTGTGGCAAATTGTCTGGTTGAAGTTGTAAGTGTGGTGTCACCCTTGTTGTACAGAGTGTCAGAAACTGGATAATTGACAGAAAAATGCTGAGGGATCAGAGGAATGGCTGTGATACCTTCCAGCTGAGTCAAACTATTTATTCCTGCTTAGGTAGAATGTATATTAATTAGAGCAGAGTCAAGGGCTGGGGTTTATTTTTCTTCTCTCTAACCCAGGCTTGACCCAAGCTTATCATGTTAGTCTACCAGAAATTGAAATTAAATCCAATGCTGTCCAACATAATAATTTCCTTCTACAAAATCAAGTTGATGGCATTCCATAGTGATGCATTATTCCAGCATACACATACTGCCCAGCTCTTGTTTAGTTAACATGAATGCTTATTTTTCATGACTGATGAAAACTGTTTGGTTTAGCATTTTTAAAGGGAAATGCTGTTTTACTGATAGAGGAGCTAAATATACAGTCATTTTTAAGTAACAAACTTTTTTTATACCACCATCTTTATAGTATAAAGTAAGAACACTCCTTTATCTTTGTTTAACTTGCTACCTAGAAAACAAATTCATAGAACCTGGTTTACACCAATGTGAGTGCCTTATGTGAGAAGGATCCATGTATTGCATCCATGTTTTGTTCCTCACAAAGTTCTGTGTCACATCTGGGAGGCTTTGTAATGGAGGTGTTTGTAAGCAGGAAAAATGAGGTTGCATAGCTTGGAGAGCAGGGGCTTATGCAAAACAAAATGGGACAGTGAGCGTGGGATTGTTCAGCCTGGAGAAGAGAAGCTTCAGGGTGACCTAATTGTGACCTTCCTGTACCTGGAAGAAAGATGGAGAGAGACTATTTACAAGGGCCTGGAGCAACAGGACAAGGGAGAATGGCTTCACACTGACAGAGAATAGGTTTAGGTTAGAGATTAGTAAAAAACTTTTCCCGGTGAGGGTGGGGAGGCCCTGGCACAGAGAAGCTGTGGCTGCCCCTGGATGCCTGGCAGTGTCCAAGGCCAGGCTGGATGGGGCTTGGAGCAGCCTGGGACAGTGGAAGGTGTCCCTGCCCATGAATGAGAGGATCTTTAAGTTTCCTTCCAAGCCAAACCGTGCTGGAGTTCTGTGGGTGTGACAAGAGAAAGGAGCAAGAAAGCAAGCTGTCCACTCAAGCATTGTTCCTTGTTTTGCTGATGTCTTACTGAGTATTTGAAAGGTACCAACCTTCAAATTAACCCAACAGCAATGTAATTTCCTTAGATCTTGTATGACAAGTGTATTTGTCCTGGTGCAATCTGCTGTTTGAGGCTTTTGCAGCTATTCGTAATTTCATAATGGAACAGAGTGATTTTCTTACCCTGCTACCAAAAGAGTTCCCATTTAGTGCTCTGAAAATGGGGGGCATGAAACAACTAAGAATTGTATACACACGTAAAAGTTGGCTTTTCTTTTTGTGATTATTTCTTGTTTTCTCATGTTTCCTAACAAAAAGTAACTGTGTACTCTTAATTTTCAAGTAAAACTAGTGAGGAAGACTCAAGACTCATTTTCAAGCTAGAGTTTAGTTCTGGTGTGAAATATATTTGAGTTGTGTTTGAACAGTTCTAGAAGAGCAGTACCTATTACAAGTCTGCTCTACCTAACGGATTTAATTTTTTTAAAGCAAAAAGGTGGTAGGGAAGGAGAAAGCCATCCCTCACCTTCCAGCACACACACCCTGGTGGAGTCCTGCCTAACACAACACAAGGTAGTTGAAATAAGTAGCCTCTCATTATACAGCAACAGGACTACTTAAATGTGAATTTCCACAGCTTGAGTTTAGAATGGTAAAAGCTTTTTGCAAAGAATTTCTGAAGCTGAAGGTGACTTTGCTCTTCTAAATTTCACCAAAATACTCCAGCAGGAACTTCTTGTAAATTGAATTTTTTGAAGATGGTAACAGTAAAATCTTCAGACCTTCAGATCTGTAGTTTTCCTTCCATGTCTGTAGGAATAACCAGTGCTACTGCTTTTTGATTTTGAACAAGTGGAGGGTGGCAGCCTCCTGCTTCTAATCCCTTTTGGATGCCTGGACAGCCAAGCTTGGTGGAGAGATAGGGGGGCTATTCTTTTCCATGTTTGGCATGTAAGATTTGTGATAAGGGTGGTTTGAGTTTGCCTGTCCTGAATACTGACAGTTGCATCCAGAGGTTCCGGAAGAAGCAGCGAGGAATGCATGCAATTGGTGCTTCCTTTTCTGAAAGAATTTTTAAATTTTTAAAAAATCTATTTAAATATAAACACTCTCTCTCTCTGTGTGCATATATATATCTATACCAGATGAGTTTGTGCAAGAGAGAGGTCAAGACTGAATTTGCAGTTCTCCTTTTGCTTCAGTGATATTCTGTCTAAATATGGATCTTCCTCAGGTAGAAACAACCTTGTTGAGAGCAATTTTTCACACTGGCATAGACAGGGGGGAAAAAAGAAAAAAACTGTTTGGAGCAAGCTGTGAATGTGGAAAAATCACGTAACTCTTTTATCTGAACACTGCAACAGATTTACTTTTGTGCTAATTTGGCTGAATAACCGCACTTTAGAATATGATTGCCTGTTTAATAAGTAGAGGGCAGCAAATGTCAGCTGTGTCTGCTTGTCAGAAACGAGGAGGCTGCTTGGACAACAACATGAATTATTATTTAGATGATTTGGTCCCTTAGTCAAGCCTGCTCTACTCTATAGCAGCTTGCGGGGGTGGGGGGAGGTCAAGGTGTATTTAGGCTTAAGCCTGCAGGGCAAATTTTCCCCCATCCCCTCTGTGCGCGTTGGTTTCTTAGTCCAAAACAAACCTGAATGAGGGCTTTAATTCTGCTGCCGAGCTAACGTGTTTGTAAGCCCTGTTTGGCAGCCTCCAGCGCCCGAGGCGGCCACAGCTGCCAGCTTTCATCTGCCCCCAGATCCTGCGGGGCTCGCGTCACATGCGCTGCCCCGAGGGGACGGAGGCGAAGCGCCCGGCTCCGGTGTGTCCCTCCTGAGTGTCCCTGCCCGCTGGGGCTGGGGCTGCACATATCTGCTCCTGTGTGCCCCTCCTGAGTGTCCCTGCCCGCCGGGGCTGGGGCTGCACATCCCGGCTCCTGTGTGCCCCTTCCTGGGGCTGCACGTCCCGGCTGCCGTGTCCCTGCCCCGGCTCCTCTTTGTGAAGAGAGCACACACACGCACAGAGCTCCCCTGCTCCCGCAGCCCCCTCCCGGCCGCAGTCTGGCTGGGTGTGCACATGTTCTGTCTTCTCACAGGAACGTATGCGTTTGTTTGGAATGGATACATTTCATAGGGCACGCTGCTTTTCATAAAATCTGGGATCTGTTTCTAACCTGGTGGCGGAAAATGAAAGAGTTCATGGGAGCACAGTTAAAGCAAAAGTTGAAATGCAGTAGTAAAATTTTAAACACACAGTAATTTAAAACTTCCTTGCCAGCCCATTTTTGAGAGGGCTTAATACCATTAACAGTAGGGTAAAAAGTGTCCATTTTGGTTAACTAAACACTCAACATTTCTGACTGTAGCTAGCTTTTATGCAACTCTTCTCTAAACTACAAGCTAGGTGGCTGGGCAGTAACATGCAGGGGTCATGAAAGGTGTCTTAGCATCTATTTCCTATTTTTAGTTTAGTCTTGTCGTTCAAAAATATTGTGTCTGCCTGTGAAAGAGTTACATCATCTTAGCTGAATAATGAGATACTGCTCAACATACCCTGAAAAAGTAGTTACCCTGCAGTAGTAGCAGTAATCTCTTAAATAAATAAAATTTCTTAATGTCATTCACAATATAGACCATTTCCCCTCAAATAGGTTTGTTAAAGGTAGGTATGATTCTCTCTAAAATGTAAACACTTGAAAGGTATTAATGTATTTTTAATGTTATTGGGCAGTTGAATAATGATTTGTAAGAGTTTTGTTTTTGTTTAGTATTACAAATTGCCGCTGAATTGGTGCTTAACTTCTAGATTTCCATGGAAATGGTTGTAAATATCTGATTTCCTGGAGTGGGAAGGTATATTATGTGCATTTACGCTGATGAGTGCCTGTACACTGAGGTGTTACAGCTTCCTAAAAACTGCTACCTCAGTATTGGGTGGGTTGAAGAGAAGCAAGTTGAAAAACAGTGTGGTGCAATTACAGTTCATGGGTATATTGACTCTGCACAGCCATGAACTACAGAGCATGCCTCTTACACTGCTGTGTCCTTTCCCTCCACAAGTAGAAAATGTACTTATATCCACAACAGACATTTATATTCTTGAAACAAACCCTGTAGATTCTGAAGATTTCTCTTAATGGCCGAAAGCCATATTCGTGTGGTGAGGTGCTTGAAAATCTATTACTTTAAAAAAACTAAAATCGTAATAATAAAAAGATTTGTCCTGGCAGAAGTGCTCATATCTGGCAAATGTGTCAGATAATTCGAGTAAACTTTAGGACAGCTTACTTAAAAGTGTCAAAAATACTCAATGGGAAAATAAAACATAAGTGCTAAACTCAGGTGTTAATTGTGTTTGAGGCAACAGGAGAGGAGCAGAATGTTCATTCCACTACAAATAAACTAGAGGTGAAATTGGTGAGAAGAGAGCATGTTTTTATGAGAAATAGGATAATTTTGTCTATTTATTTTCAAAATCTGTGTTTAGATTCTGGGAAAGTGTGATATAGAGCCCTTAAGCCCTTAAGTCTTAAGGCAGCCCAGCATTCAGTGGTTGTAGTGGGCACCTGCCAGCTCTGGACAGATGGGATGGGCTCCCCTCAGGGGGTACCTGTAGAATTTCCAGGATGTCTGCCCTGCCTTAGTGTGACAGGGAGTGATTGTGAAGGTTATTGAATACACATCATCACTTCACTGCATATGCTGCTGTTTAATTAAGTCAACTACTTTCAGCTTCCTGTTTTGAGGAACAGTAAATTCAGTATTCAGCAAAATTGTTCTCTCTTTTAATAATGGTCTGTCATCAGCATTTGCTAGTCTTTCCTTCTTAAGCAGTATGTTCAGGAATCTTTTGTGTGTGTCAGGAAACAAAAGTATGGGATGATTTCTTCCTCCCTCTAAGAAATAAGTGTTTGCATCTTTTTGCTGGTTTTACCTTTTTAGTGATCTAGGTGACTGCAAGAGAGAGTGATAGAGACCTTCAGGTTGCATGGAAACACCTAAAGAATATGGAGCTCCATTAGCTCACCCTATGAACTTCTGTAATTAAGTCTCAGATTGAAAACTTGTACCTTATTTTAGGGTGCAGAAATCAAGCAATACTCTGAATTTTAGCAGAGGAAAAGGGTAACTTCAGGCCATGAGAGACTGGCAAAGTTTCCTGAGACCATTTCTTTATCCCAGTTTTGTCAATGTTTGATCTGGTAGATGACATAGAGGTAAAATATGCTTAACTATTGAATTAAACTTCTGTGTGTTTTGTGTGCAGTCATGGTGCTCAGTACAAGGTGCTGGGTTTCAGTAATATGTGACAGTGTTCTGCTCTGTATTTATTTGATGATTTGGATAGAGAGATACTATAATATTTAAATACTTTGTACATTGTTATGTTATCTAAAATGCATATATTTCTTACATTTGTCAATGGATGCTTCTGTTAACGTAGCAATAGATGGTGATTTCTTTGATCTGCTCAATTATACAAAAGAAAAAAATCATAAATGTACATTTCATAAATATCCTCAGGTAATTTTAACTGAGGCTTTAAAAATAATTCCTCAGGTAAAAAATGTTCATCTGTCCATCTAGCTATGTGGAGAAATAATTTCTGGGAAGTACTGAAATTTGAAAAACAAACATCCTAAATCCAATGGGTAAGGAAATGTCTGCCTCAGCAGGCATGCTGAGGACATTCAGGAATGCTGAGGACATGTGGTAGGCTACGTAGAAAGTGTGAGAATGATCTGACTGTTTTGTGTTGGAGATTTTTATTTTTGCCCTGTCAAATAAAATGCACCTCTGAGTGCATTTTTGCTCCTGCCACTTTTTAAATGTGTGTCCCTTACATTTAAATGTTATAATTGAGTTCTTCTGCCACACCACTGTAACTATGGAACAACTCTGTTGACATCAGTAGCAATATTCAAAACAAACAGAATTTGTCCCTCTGGTGTTAGATATAATCTCATATCATAACAACTCCTGTGGACAATTAGGATTTATTGTTATCAGCTGCACCTAACATTTTGCTTAAATACAAAATACTTTTGCAATTGTATATATAAAATAACCTGTGTATGGGTATGCAATTTATTTGAAAATCAGTTGCAACCAATCAAATGTTGTGATTTTGCATTGATTCCTGGGTGTGCCTGTTTGGTGTCTGTTTCCCATCTCCTGGCCTTGATTTTGTTGTTGGCGGTGCACCTGAGGATGAGGAGGGTTTCAGTGCAGGGTGTGTTAGGCTGTGCAGCAGTCCCGTGGAGCCCAGCTGTGTGTGCAGGGGGTGGGGTGGCCGAGTGAGCAGCGCAGTGCAGAGCCCTTGCTCCGCTCACTGCTCTGTGCTACAGTAAGTGTTTGTGACAGGTTGTCTGCTGAACCCTTCCTGCCTGCATATGGCACAGCAGAGTTCAGTTGTTAGCAGATTATCCATTGTGCCTTGACGATAAAAGAGGATGCTTCCAGCCTGGGTTTGGAGGTGTCCTAGGCAGGGTTCTGCCGGCTGGGATCCGAGACAAGTTGGGAAGTGCACACAAACAAGAAGGGGAAAATGAGCACAGCAAACAGTAGTGATTCCAGAGTTCTCCTTGTCATCCCTGATAGAGTTTATTGTGCATTTAAAACCACTTTGAAACAGCTCACCAGTTCTGTAATGGAACATCATTAAATATTCTTCAAATTTCTAGCCAAAAAACAACCTTTAAGGGCATGTAGAACAATTATGTCTTAGGGGACAGTATTTTAATTCCCATATTTTTAAAACTGGACTGGTCAGAAAAATGTGGATTTTTTAGATGTTAGTATTTTGAACATCAGTTCTAGAACATAAGGAAGTTTTACCCTTCTACCCTTACAATTTGAAGAGGAAAGTCAGAATTTTTTTTCCCCCCAAGACTGTGAGAAAGAGGAGCTTGTAATGAGGATATGATCTGAATTCTCCTTACTTATGATAATATGCCAAGAAATAGAGAGCAAGAAGCGTAGTGGAGTTTTTCTGTGAAGAATTATATTCTGCTGGTGGTGACACACATTTTAGACTTGTAATATGTTGAAGGATTGTAAAAATCTAAATCAAAGGTTCAATACACAATAAATTGAAAATTAATTAACCCCCTTGTGTTGTTTTGGAGATGGGGTGAGTGTTTTTAGGAGAAGCAGAAGGAAGAGTGAAAGATTAAAAATATTTTACTTGGGAAGAGTAAGGTAAGGAGGTACATTTTAGATCATCTCATTTCCTTTCTAATGCAAATCTAAGTCTTTGATTATTCACTTATATTATTTATTTATTCTCATACAAAAGGTAGAAATTATGACATGTTGGGAATGTAGGCATTTTTTATACTGCAATAATAGTGCAACTATTGCACTCCTTTCATCTATTGGTGAAAAAGGATTTCAAGAAAAAATAATTTTGAATAGAATTAATTAATGGATTCTTAAAGTCCTAAGCATATAATGTAACTGCAGTTCTTTAAAGCAGAAAAACAAGAGAGAAAACAAATAATGCCCCTTGAGCAGATGCTTATTCACGTAGGATAAGTAGTCTTTGATTTTGGAGAGGTGGTGTGACTTGCAGTTGGAAACCTTGATTTATTGTGTCGTTATTTATATCTGCAATAAATGAGGAATAAGCATAAAACATGAAAAGGGAAATTAAGTATTATGCTAGTTCTCATGCTATTTTATTTACTTGAAATAGGCATTTTTTAATGGTGTGTTGCTGTGCCTTTTGTTGACCATATCTGTGCGCCAGGTCTGTCTGCTTGTTTCCATTGGCTTGTCATGTTCACTAATTAGGGAACTGCTGCATGATTCACCTTGTTAATTAGAGGGACTTGCACACAAAGGCCCTTCGGGCAGTGCGAAAGAAGAGCCTAGCACTAGTGCCCTGAGAAAGCTACAGCCTGTGAAGTAATTCTTCTCATCTACCTTCTATTTTTTATTTGAAATGAATAAATCATTGAGATTTTCCTTGTGGAGTGAGAATGCAAGAATTCACATCTTTGTAAGATGTAAATTATATGTGATCAATAGAAGGGGATGACTACTGTATTGTACTTACAAGATTCCCTAATTTACTACTTGTCAGTGTCTGAGAAATTGCTTGAAATATTTTGTCCCCACACTGTGGTGCGTTGTTCCCTTGATCTGCAGCACAAATGAGCAGTAGTGGTTTTGCTATAGTTCAATCTAAAATAGAAAAGATGTAGATTATTTAAATTCAAGCTTGTTTTGCATCCCCAGTGGAACTTCCATTTTACAAGTGAACCCCCAGCACCACCCCCACAACTTTCAAGGGGAAGAAGGTGGTGGGCGTGTGGCTATTTCTGTTCCCGGTGTTTTGCTGTGCCTCAAACCTCACTTTCCAGCAGAGCAGCATACTTGCTGTATTGTGTATTCTTTAGTTGAATATAGTTTCAGAATAAATTAAATTTGTTTTTGTCATGTCACTTAGACTTGATCAAACCACAATCCAGACTGCAGAAGAGGAAATTGCGTTAAAAGTGCACAACCAGTCGCTACACTGCACATTTCCCATCTGTTTATGACACTTCAGACATTAACTCCAATGCCATTCTCTCTAACTATTTGATTAAAATTACTTATTACAGCCAAATGATTTTTAGTAGATTGCTACATTCGCCTCATTTCCTCAAATGAGGCTGGCAGTTTCAAGATGCAGATTTCCCATAAGAATGCTAGAGGACTGGTATCAAAATCTGGGCATTTTCTTTTGGAATAACCTAGTTAATAAAGCCTCTTACTAGAATTTCTGATTAACTGCTATTTTAAATGCACTTAAAATTTCTGCTATTCTGAAGTTTTGTGCTAATGGAATATAGCCAGAGAAATTTTACCAAAAAATAGAAATACTTATTTGGGAAAAAATGGGGAGAATGCTTCAGGCTGATGTGAGATTTTATGGTGTGAGATACTGTCACTCTTCACTTCCAGGAAGATGAGATATTCTGTGTGCCTCAGTCTTCAGCTGGCTTCATTGATAGACCAGCCAAGAACTTCCTCCATCTTCTTGGTGCAGTTCTGGTGTACTGTTTTTTAATTAATTCAGATTTCAAATTGTGCCAGAGATGAACAGAAATAAAAGTAACAAAAGGCCGTGCTCCTCTTGAAACTCCTGATGCATGGAGAAGATGGTGCAGATAAAGTTCCTGATCAGACTCCCCTAGCACTAACACAAAGTTGCAGTGGCCATGGAGAGTTCTCACCATCCAAAGAGCTGTTGTATTGCTCAGACACGATGGAAGGTTCTTTGAAGGGTATTTTCAGAAAGGTTTATTGGATACCTGCCATGTGAAAAGCAGAGCAGTTGGTTTCACGTTCTGGTCCAGCATTGAGCACTGTGTTACAGCGGGCAGCACAGCCTTTGGGAGTTACTGCTTGCACTCGTATTTTCCAGTGCATGATTTTAAAAAAGCACACTCTTTGTTGAGTATCCTCCCATATGCCAGTGTTCCTATCAGTTGGCCCAAAGCCACAGCTCAACAGGTTTCCTGCTCTTATTACTTCAGTTTGTAACTCTAGACATGACCGAGCTCCACACAGGCCTTCACTGTGTTTTACATTCCCTGATCTTGATTCAAACATCAGTTTGAGTCCTCACACAGTGTCTTACTTCAGGGGGAAAGGAGAAGATCCTAGAAATCTGGGGAGTATAGTAAACCCCCACTTAGATGAGCAAAGGGCCTGGAAAAATACCTGATCTCATCTTTCTCTCCAGGCCCTGGGAGTGAGGATGTTCCATTGGGTGCCCCTGAGCTGAGGAGCCCCTGAGTGAAGCCAGTGAGCTCTTTGACTCATGTTCTTCCCAGCCATGCTGATGCTGTCTCGTGTCCTTTGAAGAACAGCTTGAGAAGATGGGTGATTGTCTGTAGTTGCCTTGCTCCAGAATAAAATTAAGACTGTTAATAACAAAAGAACAGATCTTAGGGGACTTTTCCAGAGTTTTTTTCTGATCTCACTACAGGTAAGTTACTGACACTCCGATGAGCTGCCAGCTCTAGTAGTGCTGATCCTGCCCAGTTGTCTGTGCCTCAGAAAGCCTTTGCTCAAATGGGCTTTGCTCAGATTTGGCTTGGCAAATCTGCCACAGGCTGTTACAGGACCTAACAAATGTAAAGGTTTAAAACAGATGTGTCTCCAGCTTAGCATAGGAGAGCCTGGAACTGGTGCTACTGGAGAGAAATTGTGTGAGGAATAATAGAACCAAAACCAGAGAAATTGTACTGGAGCTCAAACAACAGATTCTGAGGAGTGAAGGAATGTAGTGATTAAAGTTACTGGAAGGACAAAAAAAATCCATTGTTGTAGAACTCTTTCAGAGGTGTTTGAGGGATATCTTCCTTAAGTATTTATTATACCCTGTGTTACTCTAGATAGGAATATGTAATTTAAGAAATGGTGGACTGTTGCATAAATAAATGTGTTGCAGTTAATAAATAATTAAATAGTAGTGTATTGTATTTGGAAAATCAAAAAATGTAACCCAGTATGTTAAAAAATTGCAAGAGTTTCAAATCAAATCTCAAATTCTTCATGCTTTTGATTTTTTATAATTCATGAGTCAGCTATTAAGGATACTTCCAAGAAAATTAAACCAGTGACTATTTTATACATACATACATACATATATATATCA
Organism: Ploceus nigricollis; assembly: GCA_013399945.1. Lineage (NCBI taxonomy): Eukaryota > Metazoa > Chordata > Aves > Passeriformes > Ploceidae > Ploceus > Ploceus nigricollis. The sequence continues at coordinate 141,340 of VXBC01005607.1, read as the reverse complement.
GTTCAGGCAGGATGTAGTCTTGAGTAGTAAGGGGATAAAATTGTAGATATAAGGATAATTGTTTTTAAAATCCCATTTAACTGTGTAATGTACAAGACTGGGGAAAATTACAATTTTAAGACTTTTTATTTCAGGGAAAAATAAAAATGAAAGGCAGGATGTACCTGGCATTTTCTATATCAGAGTTTGACACATTGTCTTGAAAGTAATAAGGCACATTTAAATAGAAAATTTGAGTAAACTTTAAAACATAATGAAGTTAGATGTAATAAACAGAAATGTCTGTCGAAGGAAAGATGCTTGGTCCAAAGTACTCCAGTTAAGATTCCAGAACTGTGTTCAGATGCTCATTATTTTGAGAAACAGTCATCTTGAGGCTGAAACATTCCCAGCTTGGTCTTTGCCCACGGTGATTTTTTCCTATGCAATAATTTTCAGCTGCTGTTAAAAGTGTGTGGGTAAGAAAAAGGGAGAAACTCCCCTCACCAAAACCCAACAGACAAACACTTTTCACAGTAAAGAAAAATCTTGATCTAGTTCAGATAGATGTGCAGCCACTGCAAGGGACAGCTGGAGCTTTTACTGACTTGTGAGAGAACACTTGTGAAGGAGCAGCATCCAGCTTTGTACTGAAGAAAATTAGATACAATTTGTCAGAGCTGTGAATGTTCAAAAGTCTCACAGAATGTGTTTGGTGCATGACCTGCTGTTACACAGGTGAAACCTCTCTGGTGTGGCATTTTTGCAGTACTTCAGTACTTGGGGCAGTTCCTTACCAGTCACTGGGGCTGTGCTGACCCTGAGAGATTTCAGAGCCAGAGCAGGGCTGGGGGACAGCACAGGGCTGCTGCGCACACGAGCTGCTTTGCAAGGCTCCCTGAAATTCACTGAGGCACCCATCCTTCTTCATCACTGTCCTGGACTTCTTGAGGTTCCTGCCAGCATTTTTAATGAGTTTCATTTTTAATTGTACCTTCTGTTGTGGGCATCTTAGGACATGTGTAATGGTTCTGCCTTTCAGGCACTCCTCGGCAGAAAAGATGTTTTTCCAGGGGGTGTAATCACTGTCCGAGACTGATAGATACATGTTACAGAACCATCAATTAAGACAAGTTTTTCTCAGCATATGACCCTGTTATCAGGAATTAAGCCATCCATTGCAGATAGAATTAGGAGGGATTTCCATTGATGCCTATTGGCTAGAAATCAATGCTTGAATCATTGTTTATATGATCTTGCTTTCATCAAACATTTCTGCCATTTAGCACCCTCTGTTGCCAGGTTCCTGCTCAGGGTTCACTGCTGCCTGTCCTCACCCATGAATGCTGTTGATATTTATAGCTTCTGTGGTGCTGGGAGCCTCCTCTTGTTTCTTTTTAGGCGGTATTTCTGAGCTAGGTTGGGAATTGTATGTAGGTAAAATGTAGATCCTGGTGGGCTGAGTTGGCTCTGTGACTACAGAAACTTACTTTTACAACTTGGCTTCTATTCCCTTATCAAATCCTATATTGGCAGTGTTTAAACATACATGACTACTTCCTTAAGTTCTTTCTTCTTCTTTATCTTCACAATCGTCTCTGTGTCTCTGTCACTGGGTTGTTTTCCTTCTAGACCAAAAAACACCCCTGAATTCTGCCTGTAGGCACAGAAACACCTCCTTGACCTTTCTCTCTCTCATGTGATCCCACCCCCTCTTCTCCCTTTAATTTTTCAAGGTATTTATACATAGACTAGAATTTTTAAGAGTTCCAGCTGTTCTCTTACTTTCTGATCATATGGAATGAAATTGCTCTTAGTCCTTAGCACCTACAGCTCATACCCATATTTTATCTACATCTCTGCTTTAGACAAAGCTCACTTCTGTTTGCCTGGGTTTTGCCTGACAAATAAGTGCATTCTTGGTTTTTGGAAATTACTAAACCTAGCTTTTAAGATCTAGTGTTGATACTTCACATAGACATATGGCTGTCTTCCTTGTGGCATATGGCTTGTGGCAGTTCTTTCTTAAATACCTAAATGTATCATAACAAATAATGATCTACAGAAAACAAACTAAAATTCTAGAACTTCTGTGGTTAGCTGCACTTTATTAAAATGGTGAAGTAGTGTTCTTTCTGTGCTTTTAATGCTGTGCCACCATCACAAGAAAATGTCATTGTTCCTATGGTGTAGTTTTCATCAAATGAGAGACCTCCCAGTAAGTAAATGGCATGCTAAAAATACATTTGGATTTGATAAGGAGTAAGGAACAGTATCTAATTTGTAAGCATTTTTCTTGTATAATATATTGGAATATTCGTCTGTGTTTTAGATAAATATTTTTACTTTCAAAAAAGTTAATTGTTGTTCATGAGTGTGGTTCTGAATTGAAACATTGCTTTCTTCCCAGAGGGCAGAAATTTTAATATGCTATTGATAAGTATATCCATATTATTTGTGATAAAGGCAAGTTAAAGGAAAATTTTGCATCAGGAGCCCAATATGAAAATAAGAGTGTGAATGAATGCAGCTATCAAACAATTGCATCTTGTTGGTTATGTAGTGAGTTAGATTCATTTCTGGTAAATCATGTTAAGTAACAGGAAATTATTTTATCAGGATGTACAGATAGTAACAGGTGCTTCATTTGTTTAAATATCCAGTAATTAGTAACTGGCTTAGTTAGGAGCCTGTATTGTAGTAACAGGCTGCTTTGTTAACTTTAAAATATAATTGATCATGTAAAGTAAGAAGCTTAAGTAGCTTTAGTATTACAGGTACTTCTAAGAGTAATTTCAGAACACTGAAGATGGTGACATTCAATTCATGTTATTCTTAGTGCTGAGAATTCAGAGTGTGGTTACAGTGGAACCAGGAAAGCAAAACTGGTTGGAAAGACATTTCCACTTGGCACAGAGAATGTGATTCCAGAGTGCACTGGGGAGAAGAGCCTCCACAGGCCAGGGTGTGCATTTGGCCTCTGGTGGACAAGGTGCAGTGTCCCCTCTTTTGAACCAAAGCCAAGATATCACTTTGTAAAACATTATTTTAAACAGAGGTTACAATTGGGGATAATAAGTTTCATGAAAAGGCAGATGATGGGTAGGAAAGAGACTGGTGTGGGTAATCTGATGTAGGCTATGGAAAAACAGAAGTATGTGACTTGGAAAAAAAGATTAAAGTTTGAATAGGAGTATGAAGAAGCCAGCAATGGTGGGGTGTTAAAGGGTGGTCTGGGATCTTAAATGAGGTCTCCTCAAATGTTTTGCTAGAAAGTATCCATGAACTGCAAAGATGTTTTCTTGTAAGCAGATTCATGGTTACTAGTGTGCTGGGAGGCTCTCCTGTCAGCTGGAATACACTGACCTCTGCAAGCTGAAAGCCTCTGTTGGGAATCTGTATCAGAATCGTAACTCTTCTGATTATTTTTAAATGTAATTTTATGATTCTCTGCTTTCAGGTGAGCTTTAAAGAAAACCTAAAAAACCACCAGCGATAAATTTTAAAAGATTGCTGAGAATATGTGCAATACTGTATTTATCAAGTATTTCCAGCACTTCAGCTGCTATGTTATAAAACATCAGGATACTGTGATCTCACTGATGATGTGTTTGATGTATTAGAAATTTTTTGATCAGCATTCATGAAGGTTACATAAGGTTATTCTTTCCTGCTGTAGTTTACCACAGTGTGTGCTGTTAAACCAGTATCAGAAACTGTGTTGTGTTTCTGTCTGGATCTTTTGTACCTGGCAGCACATTCCTTATTTGTATTACAGGAATGTCTGTTCAGCCCACTGGGGCTTGATGATAAGTGAGGCACATAGTGGAGGAGGATCCTCGTCTGGAGAGCCTATAGCAGACATGGACAAGCTGGGTGATGTGGGGTGAGAGACACAGGGAGGTGAAGAATGAAGTCTTAGAAGTATTCACCCAGTGTGGGTAGAGCAGAGCTCAGCTCCTTTGGCTCTGTCTGTTGAGCCAGGTGTCCTGTCAGGGGATGAATTATAGGTAGTGGAAAATCTTTGCATTTGTCAAGATTAAAGATGGTTCTTGATAACATATACTAGTTTTTCTCACTGATTAAAAAAAAGGGACAAACAACCTGAGGAGCAGATGAGTGCAAACCTTTCTGCAGATTGTTGAAGCTATTCCATAGTTTATTGGTAAAAGCAGTTTGCAGGTTTCAAAGTGAGGGCAAGATTTATCCCACTATGGGAAATTGAGAGAAACGGCACGTTTTGCTTTACAATTTACATGTGCAAAAAATCTCACCAAGAGGCACTATGTGCTGATATTCCACGTGGAAGCAGCCAGGGTATAGTGTAGTACAGGTAGCACAGAGAGCCAAGTAAGTATTAGCTTCCTGTGGGTTTGAAAATGGTGACTTTGGATAAGATACTGATACAATATTCATATAACCTTTGCATGATACCAGTTACCTATCAGACTGTATTTCTGACCTGCACCTCCCAGGAAACGAATACTTAGTCCAGTGAAAAATTTCTTATTCTGCAAAGCTTGACAACTTCGTCTGAGATCACTCTAAGCCAGTTGGCCCTTGCTTAAATATTCATCAGACTTCTGATAATTGTGATAACCCTTGTAGGCTGGCAAGCAAGGCAAATTAGCAAAAAGATGATTGATCTTTTTTTATATGCAGTTTTATCTTCAACCTTTCCTGGATATATGTTATACTACAGTAATAATTTCTTCTCTAAGGTATTTGCCAGTATCTAGATTTGCACATCTATTTACAGTTGCCTTGAAGCCTCATAATTACAATACAGCTGAAATGTCCATTTTCTTTCCCTGACTACAAATAGGGATCAATGGAATTTTAAATGACTGCTTACGGGCTAGCTTCCGATCATGACCTTTGTAAATGATTAGAGCTCACCACTGTTGCTATCTACCTTGAAAGGGTAAGCGGGCAGCTCTGTCTAACTGGCATTTAATCTGGAAGAGAGCCAAAGATATTTGAGCTAAAAACCTAATATGAGTTGGCAAAGAGAAGTACGTATAGACCTTTGCACTATTATTTAGATATTTTTCTACATTTCTTTTTTGTATTTAGGAAATTCTTTTACCCTGTAGATGAGATATGTATTTTTAGATCATGTTCTACTGAAGTTATGATAATAACTGTGCTTGCAAATATATAGCATAAAAGTGTGAAAAATGGGGTTTCAAACTCTAAATGGCTGAATTCAATTTTCTGAAGAATGTGAAAATATGAATTGGTTTGGTTTGGAAGGGATCTTCGAGATCATCTTGTTCACCCTTGCCATGAGCAGAGACTCTCTTTACTGTCTCAGGTTGCTCCGAGCCCTGTCCAGCCCTGGACACTGCCAGGGATGGGGCAGCCACAGCTTCTCTGGGCAGCCTGTGCCAGGAACTCAGCACCTCCCAGGGAAGGATTTTTTTTCCTTGTATCTAATCCAAATCCACACTCTTTCAGTGTGAACCCATTCCCTCATGTCCTGTCACTCCAGGCCCTTGTCCAAAGTCCCTCTCTGCCTTTCTTGTCAGCTCCCTTTAGGCACTGGAAAGCCCCAGTGAGGTCTTTCTGGGGCCTTCTGTTCTCCAGGTTGAACATTCCCAGTTCCAGCTCAGTGCTGTTAGGATGCTGAGGCTGTGCTTGGTCCCAGTGTCCACATCATGGACAAAGGTGGGAAAGGTGCCCGTGGTGGTTGACAGTGGCTGAGTGTGAGCCCAGGTGTGTCCAAGGGGGCAAGAGGCCAAGGGCACCTGGCCTGTACCAGCTGCAGTGTGGGCAGCAGGACCTGCCCCTCTGTGCTGGGCACTGCTGAGGCCACACCTCGAGTGCTGTGCCCAGCTCTGGGCCCTGGTGCCCCTCACTTGCTGGCTCCAGCTCCCTGGTGCTGCCCTCCAGGGCTCTCTGGGTCCTGCCACCCCTCCCCTGGCTCTGGGCTGTGCTGGGCCCTGGCACCATCACCTGGAGCTTGAAACACTCCCTGGCCAGCCTGTGACCAAAGCTGGTCAGGCACAAGTGTGTTGGCTGCTAAAGGAATTAATCTGAGAACTGCACTGAAGAAGAGGCATGAGGTGGATCTGCTTTTTCTGGACAGAGGTGGATGGAGAAAAGACACTCCACACTGGCACTTTTTTGCTTAAACCTCCTTTTCTTTTAGCATTGGTTGAGGTAGTTCAGGCTCTGCTTTTATGTGCAGATCATGTGTAGGTAATGGCTGAGACACTTCTGTCTCTGCTTGTCAGTTCAGTTTCATTTTAATGAGGAATTGTGCCTGTATCATTCAATGTTTTTATTGCCACCACTGAATTTCTCGAGGTGTTTGTCTGTGCACTGCTGCTGAAGTGGGAACAAGAGTGACATCAGTGGGATTAGAAAGCAAACACCTCTCAGTTTATTGATAGATTTTGCAAACCCAAAGTTTTGAGATTAATAGGAATTATTGCTAAGAGCTATGAATGCTTTTATCTAATTAAGATAATATACTGTGTTGCCTAATCCATTATTCTTGTGGTATTGATCAGAATATTTATTAAAATATTAGTGTTCCTGGGAATATGACACTTATCATTAACACTCTGAAAGAATTATACAGTTTATAGTGAATATGCAATCTTGCCTCTCTGCTGGCTAGAGAATTTTCTCCTGTTTTCTGTAATGTGCTATATTGTTACATAATGCAGCTGGCAGCTGCTTCAAACTAGTCAAATGTATTCTTACCTAAAGCCTAAGCCCAGAAAGCACTTGTAAATTCAGTTTGTAAAGGTTTTGTGTCAGCATTACCTCTGGCTAGCATTTAGATAGAGATATCTAATTAATTTACATTTTTTTAAAGAAAACATCAAGTATGTTTGAAATTCAAAATAAATATTCAAAATAAATATAAAAAATGAGGTTTTTTAAAGATTTGAATTGGTATTTACATTCTTCATATCAGTCTTAAACTGGAGATGTATAGTTAGTATATAGTCCTTGTTAAGGCAGTTTTTAGTGAAAAGGATGGTGTTTTTGGAAAGTGTTGAGATACTTGGAAGCAGAAATCCTGTGAAAAGTCACAGGAACTTCAGTATCTTCATTATTGCTCTATGGCCAGGCTGCTAAAATAGTACTGGGAGCAGTAAAATCTTCTCAAGGATTGCTCACGTGTGACTTCTACCTCGTGGTTGCAGGTCTGAAGATAACTTTTGATAAGGCAAGAGAATAAAAACTAAAGAGATTTCTTTCCCTGTGTGGCAGATGCAGCAGCAGGAGCTTGCCCAGATGAGGCAGAGGGATGCCAACCTGACGGCGCTGGCAGCCATCGGCCCCCGCAAGAAACGGAAGCTGGATGCACCTGGCCTGCTCAGCATAGGAGGAGAGGTAAGTGTGCACCCAGAGCCAGGGACAGCACTCCTGCAGAGCCTCCAGCAACAGCTGGAGCTGCTGCTGCCAGGCAAGGGTGTCATTTGGAAATGCACATTAGCACGGGTGTCCAGCTTACCTTGCCACAGTTAAAATGCCATCTCCTTTTAGCTGTATTTTCAAGTGTGAACTTTCAGCAGATCATTAAAGAATGTTTTTAAAATAGTTAAATGTGAAGTGTGGGTCTTAAACTGTTCACTGCCTTTATATCTGTTTTATCCTCTGCATAATCTGGAAAAACCCAAAAAGAGTAGGGAATGAAGAAGTATCTGAAAAAACATAACTGTAGTCTTGCTTACAGTTTGAACCAAGAGCTCGTAGTAATACCAGTGTGGGTTTGTGATAAATATGTGTCCAAACTTCTTCCAGAACATCAAGGTGTCCCCCACCACAGCAAAGATGAGTTTATAATCATGCTAAATTGTAATTTCCATAAGAATACTGTGCTCTAGAAATAGGATCAGATTCATTAGCATGATCCTCCTGATATTTTATATGTAGAAATAGCTGTGCTACACAATAAACGCAAAATTGTCAAAAGCCTGATCTATATTAAGCAAGGTGGAGAAGCAGGGTGATGTGGTGCTCTGCTGTGGGTGGCTCTGTAAGAACACTGTGTTGTTTGGTACAGATACACTTGGGCTGCTTTTCATTCTGCTGAGTCTGCCCACACAGTGGAGTCAGAGGAATTCTCCCTATTACATGCCTGTTCTGAGGAAAATACAAACATTTTGTTTTGAATAGCTAAACTAACAGTTTTGGCTCAGACATTTGACTGTCTAAATGCCAGGCATTTCCAAAGGCCTTTTTGTTTCCCATTTTGGATAGCTTTTATCTGACTTCTCTCTCTTTTCGTGTGCTAAGATTAGTGCTAGGGAATTAGCTGAGCTAGGAACAGAAGTGGATCCTGTTTATACTCTAAAATTGACTTAGGACTTCAGATACGTAGGAGGTGCTCCCATTTCTGGTAACATTTATTTCAGACTGAGGGAGTTTCTTGGATTTTCTGTTGTCCTGTTATTCCATTCCTTTCAGTCTCCCTCCTTTATCTTACATTCAGTTAAGAATTCTCTTCTCCTCCACATGCACCTGTAACAAATCTCACAGCAGCAGGCCCAAAGAAGCTTTCATTAGAAGCTGGACTGGGTGGTCATAGCTTTGGCTCTCCCTCATTTAAAAATAACTTGAACCTTCTAATAATACATGGATCCCTTCAGATTTTAACACTTCACCAAAGGAATATTTTATCCTAAGGAACAGAATTTAATTTTTATTGTCTGTTGTCCCTTTAAAAAATAATTTTTTTGTAAGTATTAATACCTTGATGAACAAAATAGTGGTCACCTTCAGTGAGTGAAGCATTTTAATCAGGGCTCTATATCTGAATGGATTATGATGAACAGCTTCCCTCTCTCTCTAGAAGCTCCTTGTTCTCTTGCTGCAGTGCTTCAAGGAAAAGTAAAGATCTGGGGCAAATTCCAAAGGCTTCTGGTTATTTTTGCTTCCATTTGCTGCTCTCCTAGCCCAAATTTTGCTGAACAAGTCCATTGTTCCATTGGCAAACTATCCCTGAAGTTTTTGCCGATCCATGGATTTCCTGGAGCCATGAACTGTGTGCCAGTTCAGATGGAATTGCTCCCATCCCTCTTCTCCTAGCTTCAAACCATCCTGGCCAGCTCATGTAGATGGCTGGCTGGAAGCTGATTTCAAGGTCTTGGAAACTGTATCTGCATTATTCAATGTCTTTTGTAGGGAACAGGACCTAAAGTACTGCAGAAGCTGTGTCACACAGCTTGGCTCCTAGAAACTCCCTTTCTGGTATTCTTCTGAGCTTTTTAGGGCTGCTATGCAGAAATAAACTCAACTCCTCCAAAATGTTTCACTGTCAAAAGGTACTGGAATTTTGTATTATTTGTCTAAGACTGTCTGATATCTCTTCTTTGGGTTTCTGGAGATTATAAACGTCGTTATGATTCTGTGTTCTATGGTACCAACACCCCCTGAGCCCAATTCCACCTTCAATTATCCAACCTCCTCTGTGGTCTATGACACTCTGATTTCTCCCAGCAATTTCTAAGCTGCTTAAAGCCCTTGCTGCTGATAATCTCTGCTTGCAAGGTCTGATTTGGCCAGAGCTTTTTTGGCCTGCCCTTTTTTTTTGGTCAAAATACAATTTTGAAGTTGCTTGTCTCCTCATTAACCTTTTTTGACTTACATGTCTGCTTTTGTTGCAGCTGGGATCCTGCATGTTTACTGATCCAAAAAGATGTCATTTACAACTCATCCCACCCTGGCATGTTCGGTTTTTTTTCCCTTTTCTGAACTAACTCTTGTTTGATGCTTTACTTAGTTGCATTGGCCATTTTCAGTGAGCCGTGCTGGATTTCAGTCTTGGTTTGGCAGAAATACTAACAATTTATTTTTGGAAATTGGATCTTTTTAATAATACCTTTTTCATCTGATCAGGAGGCTAATTTAGGAGTAGTGATGGATACTCTACTTAAGACAATAAGCTGATGGAAAAAATTAGTATTTCTGTATTTAAGTACTGTTTGTTACCTAGGGAGAAACAGCTTTTGGAAGTTTTCTACAGCTTTTGGAAATGTGCAAAAGCTTGTGTTAATAACTGTAAGTATTTTCTACCAGCACTTTGTTTGAGAGTATTTTCTTTAAACTTTGTTCTCTGTCTCACATTGCCAGAGCTCATTTGGACTTCTTTGCTTGTTTTCAAGCCATAGCTAAATAGACCTTTTTTTTTTTTTTTGGATGGCAGGATTATTATAAATTATCAAGACCAGGCCTATCGTTCCTGGACTAGTACATCTAATTTTTTTTACTACTTTTATCTGGGGACATGGAAAATCAGCAGTTTTGGAGTGAGGTTCTTTTTACCTTTTTTTGGATTTCATTCTATGTGCAACCATATTGAAAATGCCTTTCCAAAACATGGGGACAATATTTTGTAAAACAGTGGATGAGCAGGGGCTCTGTGTTCCCAAATAACACTGCTACCACGTGAGTGACTGGTTTCAGACCACAAACACAGAGTGGCCTGGGCTAATGGCACTGTCCCAGTCCCAATCCCTGCATTCCTGCCCTTCCCTTTGCTTGGCCCTGGCTCTTGCACCCTGGGCTGACCCACCTCCATTTGATAAACAGGAAGAAGACTGATCTAACAGCAGTAACAAGTGAATAGTTCCTGCTTGCTTGTTGAAGTAGTTTGGCCTAGAGCCCAGTGGAAAAGGAACACTGGAAAAGGAGCTTACAGCCAGACAGAGACAGCAAATTTGAGATCACCTGCACTTCATTCTCTTCCTTTTTAGTGCCTTTCGTGTCTGCTCATATTTTAGATGATCTGCTAGAAACACAGCTGCCTCTGTAGCAGCCAGCAGCTCATCAGTAATTCAGCCTGCTTATTATTATAATGTGCTTTAGATCAAGAGTGAAGGAGAAGAAAGAGGTAAAGAGAAGTGAGATACCTTTGGAAGGATTCAGCTTCTCTGCCTGGCAGAGTTGAAAATACTGCATTTGTGGAATTTTTTAGGGGCTTTCCATTTCTTTAGTAATACTAGACAAAAATTATTGGAAAATATCTTCTAAAGTCACAACTTTTTGGAATTCAGCATGTGATTATCAAGTTAGGTAACTGAGGATCCTGGCCCACGTTGTGTGCTTAGCAGCAGTGCTGCCCAGGTCTGATCTGTGCTGTGGTGCTGGGACACTCAGCAGTGGGTGACACAAACAGGTTACAACGTTCAGGACAGCAAGCCCTGAAGTTCTTCAGTTAGCATCCCTAAGCACCTCTAATGTCAGATTAAATACAAGGTTTGGGTTGCTTTTTTTTACCTTAGTTGCTTTTTGATTGATTTTGAATCTATTCAGTTAACATTTTCAGTGGGTTTTTTTCTTGAATTATAAGGCTTTTAAGAGTTAGAATTAAAATTTTTGTTTGTTTATGAAATAGATATTTTCATGTAGCTGTAAGAGTTGGAGCTTTAAAAAAAGGATTAGCCATTGCAAGACTAGGTCAGGTAGCTTTACAAGCTAAATATTTGAGAACTCCTAAGGTGGCATGAATGCAAAATTAGCATATTTTCAAGTCCCTCATTTTGTATTATGGAATTAAAGTGTAGAGGTTAAATACAAGTATTTTTCTGTATTTAATAATAGTAATAATAATTAAATAATTTGGCTTTTCATCAAGACCTATGGCTAGTATGCCGAAATACATAAATACAGAGTATATGTTTGAAATATCTGAGGGTATAATTTGTTTAAATATCAAGTGAAAGCCCTCTCCTGGTACTTGCTGGCACAGATGGTTTTTGAATACTGAGCTTCCAAAGGCAGCTTCAGGGCTAGTTCAGTGAATCACTGCTTATTGAAGACAGTCATTTTAGGGATAAGAAAAAGCCCTCTTCCTCACACAGCAGCAGAGCAGTCATCTTAAGAATATTCAGCAAACTATCCCAAACACCATCTTTCAAAATGTGCAGGACCATATGTTGGGCCAGTGCTCAAGGGAGACCTGATACTCTGGGTGTTTTCTCATCCACTGCATTCCAGCCATTATATTAGTCAAGAAAGATAATGTTCTTGCAGATGTGGAAAGTCCCAAAACTAACAGTTAAAACAGAGATGTTTTGTGTAGAGAAAAGCTAATTACTGAAGTGATTGCGAGATGTATTTTGGGTATGAGGCACCACATTTTTTAATTAAATTAATCTTTCAGATGGTATAATTTGAGTATTTTAAAGCTGTTTTCATGTTCAGGTTTTGTACAAAAACATGATTAAGATTCTGGTTTAAGACACTAAAATCTGTGTTGTACCAGAGGCAGACATAGAGAAAGTTACTTAATATTACTGTCTGTTAGGTCTTTATACTTTTAGTAACTCCTGATTTCTAAGTGGAAATGTAATGATGGATTCAGGATTATGTGGGAAGCACTTGGGTATGTGCTATAGTTGGAAAAAAGTACTTTTGACTGCAGTCTCTCTTTGGTTTTGCAGTACTGAACATGACTCATTTCACCATTTCAGCTGACATTCTCACCTCATGCTTGGGTTATCCATGGACATTTCAGCAACACCTGCAATTATCCTCAAATCCATTGTCAATATTTTAACAATATTAAGAAGAAATCAGGATACTAGGTAATTTTCTCTTTGGAAGGGGTTAGACTTGAGCTGTCTCTTTGAAAACCTGGCCTTGTTCCCTTCCTTTCTTGCTCTTATAAACCATAAGAGATGTGTAGTGTGTCCTGCAGAAGTCTCTATTGCAGGAGGGTTGTGCCTTGGCTTCTGTCCAAAGTTTCTACTCAGTGAATATCACCCACTTTAGAAGGACATGAATCAGCCAATATATGAGGCTGCTCCTGACACACCCAAAAGAACTAGAACCAAGGAACAGTCTTTTATTTTGGGGAAAAACACCAATCATCAGCATTGGCGTTCTCTGAGCAAATCTTTAGGCTGTTCCTTCACCTTTCTGGAGCTAAAGTTTATTTTATGGCATCCACTTTCAAAGGTCCTTGGGACAACTTGTTCAACAGCTCAAGTCTCAGCTTGGCCATCCTACTGTATGGTTGGCTCTTGATAAATTACTTTTTGTTTAAAGTGGTCAAGATATGTTTAGAAAGCGCTGGAATCTAAAGCCCTTTACACTGGTTAAGCTTGAGTTATATGGAACAGATACAATGGAGCAGAACACCTTCTGCAAGCATTTATGGATCAAGAAGTTAAAGTTTGCTTTTGTGCTTTTGAAGCCTGTAGACTAAGAGCAGAAAGGAGGAATTTTTATGATTTGTTGTATCATTATCTTTTCAAGCACTCTTTGCTCCAGGTCTCATTGACATGATAGAATGCAGTGTTCTCTCAGACCTGTTTTGGTGTAGGATGTCACTGCTGCTGACAGTTATGATTTCATTTGAGGTATCCCCAAACTATCACTTAAATTTATGGGTTTGAATTTTCAAGGAGACAGAAGAAAGGAGTTTGTCCTTACTTTTTTTTTTTAATGGAATTACATGCATACTACTTTATAAATCATTGAAAATCTCAGGTTTGGCTTCAACTTCTCTTTTACTTCTGTTTTCAAACTTAAATCAATATTGAAATAGTTCACTATAAACATGTTGATATCTATTTCGAAAGCAGTATTTTGAAACACTCTATAGATGATATCCTAATTAGTAATTGCACCTTTTTCCTTATTCTTAAATGAATGAGACTTCAATTTAAAAATCAATTGCCCCAGTGATGAGTTTTCATTTTTAAAAAATTTAATTCAAACAGTGTTTTAGCCCATGATAAACACAAACTGGGGTTTTTTAGAGTTCTGGTTTTATTTTGTGAAACAAAACTTATTAATGCTTCTTACAGACTTAGCAGTAAAACTAGGAAGACATTGAAGATGATGGATAATGCACTGATTACATTGATGGTTAATAATTGTAACTGGGAGTGAATGTGTAGAAATACATTTCCGTGCCTGTTGCAAACAGGCAGGAATACAGACAGTGAGTCAGGAAGCAGTAGAACATTTTTGCATGGATCTCAGTTCACAGGAGTTAAAAACCAGACAGCAATGCAAGAAAATAGCAAATGGGCTCTGTGCCAGGAAAAACATTCTTTTTTACTAGTAGAACAGGTTTGCATGCTGTGTGTATTCCTTTGATCTATGGAACACAAAATACTCTGACAGAGGTTCAATGATATTAATCATTTTTCCTTATCGGCCAAGACAAATTTGATTTTTACTTCATTTGGAGATGGAAGTTGGTGCCACCTGACTGCATGATGTTAATGTAGGCATGCAGGAGGAGACCACGAGAGCATTTTTTTCTCTGCTTCTCAAAGATTTCTACTGCATTCTTACTCAAATAGTGTTTTGTTCTTTTTTTTTCTTAATAGAAATAGAAATCCTCCTCCTGGGTTATATAAAAAAAAATTACTACATTTTTTAAAAGAAAATTTTATCAATATGGTAATAATAAATACAATTATTTTGTTTATGGATACCTTGTAAATACAGTGTGTGCAGCTTCTTAGCATGGAAAATGAGAACTTGGCACAAAGACGTCTGAGTAGCGAGGAGTTCATCCATTATTTGTCAATCCCTATGGAGCTCTGCTGCTATTCCTGTGTTTTTCTTGCAAAAAGCTACCTTGAGGATGTGTGGGGACAGAGGGTATATGAGTTTGCATTTTGGGGGTTTTTTGGGAGTTAGTTTTAGATGAGTTTTTTTGTATTTTCAGTTGTCTTCTCTCTGTCTTCCTGATTTTCAGACACTGAAGGATAGAATCTATTTTGCAGTCTCTGTTTTTCTGATGCTTATAACTACAGATTTTTCCCTTCTTCTGGCTAAGTAAAACTGGTAAGACTATGAGAAAGTGTGGAAGGGTCTAGCAGAGGGTTTGCCCATTGACTTTAGAAGGTAAGGCCCGAGGTGCTGTGACAATTTTAGATGTCAGTGAAAATAATTTCTAAAACCTGACCAGAAAATTTTCAAGGTGTAACTTTTCAACCTGTACATGGAAAGATTCATACCTGTATCTTAAGGTGGCAATGTTTCCCATTGAAGTAATTCTTCCCTAGAGCAGTCAGATGAATCATCAAATAGATTAATTTCCTTCTGCTTCAATCCTATTCAGTGCCAGGTAAATTTTGTGGAATAATCTTTTTCCTCTTTGTCTAAAATCTTTTTTACTGAAGTTAAGGTTTGGAAAAAGTCTGAAGAACTTAAAATGTATTAAGATGCACATTTTTGGATTTTTCAGCCAATTCTTTTCTAGGCAGTCAAGTAATATATTGGTCCTACAGAGAGTGACAATTAGTCATTTAACATTTTCAGCTTACCCTGGGCCTTTGGGCAAACAGTCTTGAACTTCAAGGAAATTTGGTTGCCAGCTTCTAAAGTAAACAGCCTACCTAGAAGTGCTGAACAGAACTTGTTATTTTACCTGCTGTCAACTGCAGAACCAAACCTTGTCCAAGCTGTGTGTCCCTGTGGTGGGAATGAAACTCCAAACAAGCCACTTCACTCTTCCCCTGCTTCTAGTGAGAGAGGGATGGAGGCAGAGGGGTGAGATAACAATTTACTGAAAACAAACAGCAGGGGGATAGGAAATGCACAGGAACAGAACAGTAGCCATAGCAAAAGGGCACAAAAGAGCAGGAGGTTTACACACAAAGAAGTTCCCCACCTCGGCTCAGCTCCGTGTGGCTGAGGCCAAAACAGGACCTGTTCCTGTGGCTCAGCTGTGACACTCGAGTGTTCCCGGGACAAAAACAAGGTGGAGGCGCTCCCACAGCTGCATTTTCTGTCCTGAGCCAGCAGAAGCAGTGGGGGACAAAGCCCCAAACAGCTGGATGGTCGGTGTGGCACTGCCCGCTCCCGGCTGCGCTCAGCAGGGCTCTGCCTGGAGCTGCATCCACGCCCCGGCCGTGTCCTGCTGAGGAGTGACAGGAGGACACTCCACAGTGCTGCTCCAACAACTTCCCTGGGGAAGAAACTCAACAAAATGCCACAATTCTGGTGTACGGCCACATCTCTGTCCCCCTGAAGCCCCATCCCAAGTGATGGTGTGGGTGGTATAGAATAGCAATGGCCATGCCTCCCTCTGCATTGGCACTGTGCATTATGTACAGCTGAATGTGGTCTGTTGGTAAAAAAGTATGAGTTCTTCAATTAAAACAGAACAAAACAAAAGCCCGACAGATAAACATTTCATTCAGAACTTGCTGTCTTATTATGTGTTCAAAAAATTGTCCCTTCATTTTCAGTAGTCCAATTGAAAGCAGGCTTAGTGTGTAAGAGAAATGAAAACAGGCCTCTCATGGTTTCCTCTTACCATGTGCAAGTCTTCCAAGATTTTACTGTAGATCAGAATGTTTTTATGAGTGTTTAATATGTGCATATCATATGTATATCTGTGCAGGTCCCTATTACAGGTTTCATAACTGATGTCATCATGAAATGACACAATATCAGCAGTTTGTGATGCAGGCAAATTTGTTTTGACCAACTTTGTTGTTCAAGGACCATGATGCATTTTAATCCCTGGGATCTATTCTAAATTGTAAGAGTATTTTTAGAAAATACTTGTTTCATTTGGAAAGGAATGCTCACCCTTCTTTTACATGTGTTGACCAGTCTCCTACTGTCTGCACTCTTCCTTCAGAATTTGGCTGGAATTTGCCAACAATAAAATTCAAAGGTGGAGCTCAATATTTAAATCTTGAGCTGAAACGAGCTTTTCAGCTTTGTTAAAAACTGTTCACAGATAATGGAACAGTGTGCTTTGCACATCCTTCCTTTGTAGGAGTGATGGCAAAGTGGGTCCTGTTTGGCCACATTCATGAGAAGTTGAGCATTGGAGCTCCAAACCTGCAAGGACATGTGCACATGCTTAACTTTAAGCAGAGTGGTGAGTTTGTTTGAAGTCAGTAATGTGCCTCGTGTAGAACATTAATTACCTGCAATAAGCTTTTGTTGGAGCACTGTGTTCCTGTCAATCTCCCTGCGTTTCCCACTGCATGAGCTCAGCTTTGCTAATCCCTAACTGGTGCTGGTGTAGGAAAACACTTTATTTTCTATATTTCCTTCTATAGTAAAACCAGGGTTTTCTTTCTAGAAATTGTCATATTGCATGTTTTGGAAAGTCTTGTGCTTATTTGACCATGGAAGTCTTTGGGACTAATCAGTGTGTGTTAAATGCAGGTTTATGAAATTTCCCAATGTGTCTTGCATATTACAGGCAGTATTTTGCTTTCAAAGAAATAATACAGTAAAAATAGCTGATAGTGGGATCTTCGTCTTGGTGTTCCTTTTGTTACATACTCTGTTCTAGTGAATGACTAGGAAAAAAGGGGGTTTTTGTTTTTGTTTTGCCTGGAGTCAAACAGGAGCATGCTGGTTAAAGGGATTCTGTGGGGGCTGGAGAGGGCCTGAGGGAACTCGGAGAGACATCTACCACCAGCAGCTTGTCTGTTCTAGCTAATTATAGCTGGGGTACTGTTTACTTTAGTGGTGTACTCCTTATTTATTAGTTACTTGGTTACTGCTTGCCTTCAAGTTACAGGCTGGCAGCCAGTTCCTGCAGGGGAGGTGCAATAGGGAGGGAAGGGCATCAGGCAGAACTGCAGCTCCCTGGCCTTGGCAAGATTTCTTAGCCTGGTGGAGTTTGGGATTTTTTTAATACTGGCAACTGAGAGATGGTCAAAAAGAGAAGCAGACAAGTTAAAAAATAGTGACAACTTATGGAAATGTTTTACCATCTAGAAGGACTGTGGTGATAAAATTATCATGAGTGTCTCCATGACTTATAAGTCAGACTTGGGTTTTTTCCCTCTTTCTCCTCCTGTCTTCTCTCCGAGAAAAATCTTGCTTTTTTGGCCTATGTGAAGTTACAATGATTTGCATAAAATTACAGTCCTTATAGCTTTTTAACTGGTATGAGTTTGTGGGATTCTGGAGTTAGTTTCACAGGGTAGTTTTGCTAACGAGTTACACATCACTCTTCCAAGCATGACTGAATATACACACAGACATTTCACAGTGTTAACTAAAACTAAGTTAAATTATTACAAAACTTAGGTATGGAAACCATGGGTCACTTAGGAGTCCCAGTCCTTAAGAGTCAGACCTCTGAACCATTGAACCACTTTGGGAATTCTCACCCTACCCCACCCTCCAGCTTTTCTGATGAGCTTTGAGCTGGCCTGTGGATGAGGTGTCTGAAGGACGTAGTGCAGTAGACCTATTTTCACTGGCTTTTGTTATTTTGTTTGTAGTATTCTTGGTTTAATAATTATCTCAGCAAACAAAAGGGCAAAGAGCAGCAGTGTTATGTGGGAAGGCAAATGAGGAGAATTACAAGGTTTTCTGCAGCTGTGTTTGAGTAAGTAGAAGATAACATAAATAGAGATTTCTGTGCTATAGCAGCATGAGAATAGTGTTGGTCCATGCTATAGTTTTATCAAGAAAAGGGATAATTCTCCAGTCTTTTTGAACATGACACTCTCTTGCAAAGACAGGAGCCTAACAAGAGCTGAACCAATTGATGCACCAATTACTGAACAATTTAGAGGAAGCTTTGCCAGGAGAGTGAGCAAAAAGTTCCATAAAAAAAGGCCAAGTTTCTATCTCCAAAGGAAGGTAAGAAATACAAGGAGCACAACAGGTTAAACAGCCTTGGCCAAAGAAGTGAGTACCCCTAGGCAGAGCAGCATCTCTAATCAGTGGTAGTGGTATGAGCTCTGAGGGGAGGGAAGTTCAGGCTGGTGCTCTCATGTAACATTAAAAAGGACAAGCAGTCTGTCAGGGGAAACAGTCATTGGTGTGGGATTTCTTCTCTTGATCAAAAAGACAGCAGCACTGCAGCCTGCTTTATCTATAGGGGAGGTGTTGGCAGAGGGCATTTTTTTCCCAGGCCATATCAGTGGCCTGTGGTACATTTTTCCTAAGCCATAAAAGAAGCCACCTGCATTTCTCTCTTTTCCAGGCTTTCGTTAATCCCTCAGTTTTCTCTTTTTATTCTGTTTTCATTTTTATGCTATTACAATTTTTAAAAAAGCAACTTTAAGAGACATCTTTACAAAGCAAAAAATGAGCTACATCTAATGGGCTTGGAAAATGTGCCTAATGCTTGTCTCCAAAGCCAAAATTACTTTTCTCATCTCTGTAAGTAGTTTTATGAACAGCATTCAGTTTCAGTACCTTGAAGCTCAATTGAAGGAGGGAAGGGGAAACAAAGTGCACTCTGCACAAGCTTGTCTCCCACCCCTGGACACCATTGACAGCTGTAGGTGTGTTGCATTTTGGTAAAACTTATGTTGCCACAAAATTCTTTCAGCAAGAGTTTTTACCTTCAGCTGTGCAGCTGCAGTGAGATGGGATAAATTTGATGCTGCTGTTGACTTAGCTTTTACCTTACTAAGTAACAGAACAATGAAGAACTGCAGGTGCTGTTCCCTGGTGTTCTTGTCAGCTGTGCAGGTAGTCAAAGTAATAATAATTTGCCAGTGATGCTAAGAGCAAACATCCACCAAGATTTCAAGTATTCTTTTCAAACTATTTCTTAAATAACTTAGAACCAGTATGGAAGGGTTTCCAGAAGAAAATTAGAAGGTAGGTTTTCTCTCTCTAAAGAAATAAATAAAAATTGCATCTTTGGGAGTATTTGACATTGTGTCTTATGTCTTGACTGAGAATCCAGAAGAAGAATTATTTTATTTGCTTCAAGAAGGACTATGAGCCTGAATCTTCAATTAGTTGTTTTTTAATATTGTGAACTGTTCCTTATTTTAAGGAGCTTAGCTGTACTGGGACATGTTCTGTGGCTTCTCCTGGTTGAGGACAAGAAGTAGTACAACAGGTGATTTAATTCCACCACAGATCATTAATTTTCAGTTTTGAGTGTCCAAATCACTTAAGCAATAGTACCTTATTTTAGAAAATTCCTAATGAAGAGCATCTGGAGTAAAGTCTTAAAGTACAGGCTAGAGTCAACTGTTTATCCTAACTCTGGTCTCTCCATGAGCAAATCTGGATGTGTACATTGTGTATTTCAGTGTGATGTCTGCCCAGTCTGCAGCAATTGGTGGAAATTACAAATGTTTAGTGGGCATTTTAATGCTTTTCAGTTGCTATTGTTGATAGGTACTGAAGACTCCAGTGTTCCAAATGTCTTCAGAATTCTCTGCCTTGATCTATTTTGTGGTCCATGAGTAGATATTATTCACATATAGTATTTATTTTAGCTATAGTGATTAATACGTCAGTTTGACCTATTGGGGTTTCTTTTCTACAGTGCCATATATAAAAAAATGTAATGCAATCCATAATTCAGCTTGTGCAGCCTATGCTGGGCTGTAAATCCTGGTTGGTCTGCAGTCAAATGCATTTCTTATATTACCTCTACTGGGATACAAGATTTTGTGGGCTTCATACAACTTCTAAAAAGTTATATATTGCCTTTTATCCTGGTGGTGATGAAGACCAATTACTTTTTAACATAATTTTCTCTATTTTGGCCCTTACTCTCTAGGTATTATATACTGCTGTGGTAAATTTATTAAGTTGTGCTGAGTGTGTGGGTGGGAGATAGTGTTTCTTCTTGTGTAACTGTTTTTCCAACAACAGATTCTACAAAATCAGATTTTTGTTTGTCATATTTAAATGATGAATTTAACGTAGACCTTCTAATTTCAAAAATAATTTTTTAATGAGGTAGTATCATCTGTAACTTCTGAGTTATTTAATTAGTGCATATACTGATATTCATTGGTTTTTAAATTGAATGTGTAATCCTATAAACCTAGTTATAGTTTTTAAGAGTTTCAAGGGGGTATTTTTATCTCCAGCATTCAATTGGTTTATGTAAGTAGCTCCTTTTTGAAAACTTCAAATTTGTGCTGAATTTCTGATACAGCTTTTCTCCAGAAGAAGACCCAAGAGAAGCTCATGAGTAGCTTTTCGTGCCCTCTCCCTGCCCAGACAAAGGCCCTGCCCTGTCCCTGCTGGGATGGGTGTCCCGTTGATCCCTGAGCCCTGGCCCTGCCCTGGCTCTGCTGGGATGGGTGTCCCGTTGATCCCTGAGCCCTGGCCCTGCCCTGGCTCTGCTGGGATGGGTGTCAGGTCAGGCAGACACCCTGAGCTGTGTCCCGTTCACCCCCACAGCTGCTCACACTCTGCAGCGCAGCCAGAGCCAGGCTCAAACCCAACACCCAACTCCAGGGTGCCCATCAGAGAAGCCCCTGCACCTGCTGGGCTGTACCCTCTGGTGGGAATTGTTCTCCCAGGTCTGATAACAGGACACTTCTGGCTGGCTGTGCTGGATTGTCCTGACGTTTGGGATACAGATCCCTGAGAAGCATGTCATGGTAACAGAGCACTGCAACAGTCATACTTTTTCTCAGTTGATGGGGGAGTTGCAGCACAGGGTAATTCGTGTTGACAGTAAGAACTTGCAGATAGGCAGCCTAAAATGGTGAAATCATTATAGAAATTTATTTAACTGGTTGAGTGGCCATAGCAGATTGGTTGAGCCAGTCAAATCTGAAGACTGTGAGGGCAGTTTCTGCTCTTCTGCTTTTTTTTTAAGATTAATTTTTGGCTTGTTTATATATATCTTTGGAACATGTTTATATATAGATTTGGAACATTTTTAAGTCTTTGAATATTTATGCTAATAGCAGCATTAATAGTAATTGATAAAATATTATGTATATATTTTCATCTCTGTTCAGACATACAAAAGTTTTGTTGTCATGGTTAAATTTTGAGGAAAAATATTGAAAAGAAGGCAGTCGTATAATTGAAAATAAATCCATGGAATTTTTTTTTGCATTTCATTCTCTTTAGAAGAATGTGTTAGCAATTTAATGAATAATATAGTTTCACAGCTTGTTTTAATTAATTCACAAAACATTTTTCGATTACTTGTTATTCTGTGGTTTTAAATCTCTTATCTGTGACAAAAATCAAATTTTTGTTTACAGACATTGGGTAAAGATGAGGAGCTGCCTTAAGTGTTTAAACAATGCTCTTTATTAAAGAATCTATTTTTGAGTTTCATTTCCTTTTTTTTCTTTTAGAAGTGAGGTTTTGCCGGCTGATCTCATACTTTCCCCACAGCCACAGTAAATTCTTCTGCTAGGTATTAGCTGCAGCATAATTTTGCCTAATTAAAAGGGAGATGTGACAACCTGGGTCCATAAGTGTAATGCAGGGGCATCCCTAAGTGAAGAACAAGAGGGATGACATTTTGTCACTGCATTTTGTTTGCAGGCAGTGCCAGCTCCTTTTGCCTAAGTGTGACAGTCTAAGCTGTCTTCCTGCAGTTTTTGTTCATACACGACGATGCTGGGTTTGAATGAGACAGGGAAGCCTGTTGGTCTGGCAATATTTGTAATGCATTATTATTTTTCTTCAAAGCACCTGATTCCACAGCCAACACTGTGTATTTATTGTTACAGGCAATTGGCTCTGAGAAAGAGACCTGGGAGCACCTTCTCTTCTTGACTTTAACCAAACCCTAACCAGTCACCTACATTTATATATTTCCTTAGAACTTAATTTCAACAAGTTTTAGTCATACCCTCTAGGATCTCCATAATACAATTCTGTAGGTACAGCAAATTCCTCAAATCGCCGTTAGCAGCAGAGCACACAGGCGTGTTACAGACTAAGCACGAGAGACCTAAGTCTGTAGAGAGATATATGCTTTGAGTATTATCCATATTAAAAAAGAGATATCCCAAACTTTGCATTTAAAAATATTTCTCTGAAGTGTCTCCTTTGGTGTAAATGCTGATGTGTGTTGGCATTAAACGGTTGTGTGGAGAGCGCTCCGCAGCCCGGTAGGGTGGGAATTCTTCCATTGTCAGTCTGGCTCTGCTTCCATCTGTGGCTTACTCTAGCTGGCTTTATCTCATGTGCTCTTATCTTGTTCATTGCTATTCATAACCCATACTTTGTGAAGATGGGCCTTTATTCCTAAGAAATATTTGCCAAGTTCCTTGTTCCTTTATGTAAAGGAACAATAAATACTATTTGAACATATATACCTTTGATTTGTTTTCATTCCCAGTTTAATTATGTAGTGTGTATTTTAGACACATATGCCAGATTCTTGTCTTAGGTTAATTTGCCTTTGCATGTTAACAAGCACAAAAGGCAAGCAAGCAAAAGCAGTATCACTGTCTAGGTACCATCTCTATGCTGTGGTGATAGCCCTGCTTCAGGAGAAGGCGACAGCCAGGTGGTTCTCAGCTTCTGGATCATTTAAGGAAATTGTCTCCAGATATGTAGAAGATAAAAGCCTGGCAAATCGTCAGCTGTATGAGAAAAGAGATATCTGACATTTGGCTCCACTTCTCTCTTCTTCTTTTATTCCCCAAACTCCTGCTGTGTTCAGCTGGGGAGAAAAAGGCTGGTTGTGTAGTTAGGTCGTGGTAAGCAAGTGGAGAGCATAAGGTGTGGTTTTCAGTATTTCTGGTAACTGGTACAAATCCTGTCAGCTGGAACTGGTGTGTTCCAAACCTCTTCCTTTAGTTTTTCAGGCTGTGGAGCTGAGCTGAGCTATGTGATAGTAAGGGAGAAGTAATTACTAAGAATTCTCAAAGCAAATGGAAGTGCATGGATCTGGGATTGATGTTCTGATACACTGCTGCACAGGTACTGTTTAAGGTTACCACTTCTGATTGAAGTCTCTTTTTCCTTTGTATGAAAGCAGCATAATTAATCAGGCTGTAATGAATTCAGTTACTGCTAGTTTGTCACCTGAAGAGAGAAGTTACCAGAGCAAGCTGAAATCCAACTGAAAATATGGTTGCCATTAGTATTTGGTATTTAAAGAGCTCTTTTAACATGTGTAGTGTAACAGTAGGCACCTTGTGGTTGGGCTGGGAAATTTGTGTTGTGTGGTTTGAAATACACCTCCAAAAATAAGTGAAAGATGATACGAAATTCTCTTGCAAATTTTAAATGAAAAAAATACTGTTCTACAATGCATTTTACAGGTTGGCAAGGGAATGTGTCATTCTAGATAAGGAGTTTGCAGCTCTAAATGGTATCTGATTTGTATATTTAGTTTTGTATTTATTAACAAAAATCTTAGATTGTTTTGTTGTGAAAGTTGTGTCAAGAACAATCTATGCCCTCAAAATCAAGGATCACCAAACAAACCAATGTTTTGGCTTGTGGTTTAAGTTGTTACTCTTGGTGATCACTTACAAGTCTTATTTGAACAAAGGTGATGGTTTTGGTGCCATGCAAATTTTAGGTTTTCGTTACTGTTTGTGCTGTTTTCAGATGTCAGTGCTCTTTGAATCCTGTCTGTAGTACAGTAGGAAAAAATCCATGGGTATGTTTGTTGAAAAAAAAAAAAGAAATAAAAATCAGATGCTAGGCATTGCTTTATTTGCTTAGGTGATTTTAAAAATACCTTTTATTTATATTACTGAGGGAGATGATATTTGAGCAGTGCCTGTTTTCTAGGGCTTCAGAAGGAGCATTCCAGTGCCAGGACTGCTCTGGCTGCCATTGTGAGTGGTTGAGGAGGTCACTGCCATGGGTCTGTGCCAGGGCACTCACTGGGGGCAGAGCCAGCTGGGTGATGGTGGCCATGGTGTGAGCGGGTGTGGGCTGGGGCTGGCCCTGCCCCAGCGAATCGGGGCGGATCCGCGGGATAATGACTTCAGCAGGGGGCACCGAGGAGCAGCTGGGGGGCACAAAGCCCTTCATTGCACAGCTGGATCCGGAGCGAACATCTGGCTGTGCTCTTAGACTCGACACTTCTGTTAATACTGGGGGCTGTATTTGCATTTGTTAGATTATTTTGGTAACAGTACTTTCCCGTCTCTAGTGTTCCATTTCTTTCCATAATCCCCTCTCACAGCAAAATCAGTATTGGCAATTCAGAAGAAACAGAACAATTACTTTCATGTAAGCCTTTAACAATTATTAACTTTCCCATACTTTCCCAGCAATGGTTATATGTGTAAGTCTCAGTAAAGAGCAGCTGTGGAATGAAAATAAAGGAATTACACAAAGAAGCTGTTTAGTTGTGCTGAGATTGCCAGGGAAGAGCTGTGTGTGAACTCCCTCCTCGGTGGTCAGAACTGAGGAGGAGGAGTCCCTGTGCCCATATTCCTGGGATATTTCAGTCAGGAAGCTCCTCTCTGTGCCTGTGAGGAAGTGAATGGATGATGGGAGGGCAGGATATTTGAATTTACAGGCCAATGCACACTTGACCATAACTGAGTTGATTAGAAACATTCTTATAATAATTTAATCACAGCGTAAAGAACACAGGGAGGAGAAGCTTGCATTCAGAAAAGCAGTGTTGGAAAGGAGCAGTCTTGGTGTCTGTGAAGCTTCCCTGCTTACTCCTATTCATGTCTTTCCCTTTTCTTATATGTTCCCTATATGCTTCAGAAAAACAAATCTTGTAAACATTTGCTCGGTTTTGGCATAGAATAATAAAGCAGACAAGTGTCACATGAATGATTGTGACACTTGTACAAATGTCTGTGAGCTCAAACAAGACAGGCAAATTATGTTTTGACCCATTAACTATAGCTGTCTTAGGTAGAAAAAAATGCCAATTTATCTAAATACTTAACTCAAGCATGCACTTCAGACTTAAAAATTTTGCAGAATCATGGCTTCTGAGATTAATAGTTTGCATATTAAAAGCACGTCAAGATGCATCAGCGTTCCCTCTTTGGTTTACTGGGAAATCACAGTTTGGGTGGATGGCGGGCAGGAAAATCAAGCTGGGTGTTTTGATTCCCTTTCATACTGATACAGACCATCCTTCTGCATTCCTACATTTATCCACTTAATCATAATACTGTAGAAAAGAGAATGATGAAGAGTTTGGATATGTCATTCTTTGGCATTATCTACTTCCCAGATTTCCTTTCAACTTGTCACAGTGTCAGGCTTCTGGGGTGGTAGTAAGAAGTTCTTTACAACATGGTAAATACATCTGACTCCCCATAAATGAATGTGGGGTAGCCTGGTTGTGGGGCTCAGATGTGATGCTGCAAATAATTTATTTTGTCATTTCTGAGGTTGAAAAATTTTTAATTTTGATGAGTTTTTTATTAAACCTGGACTGTGTAAATCTTGCCATGTCTCAAAATAATTCCAGTTTATCATTATTTCCTTTCTAGTGTAGATGTTTCTGTAGTTACATACTCCCTTGAAGCCTGACACCATGGGAATTTTTTCAGCCAGCTCCCTGTAGCCTTTTGCTAGAAGGATCATTCAGTACCTGTGTGTTGTAGTGGCTCAAGATTCCCACCCTGTGCCTTTGTTCCTGTCTTCTTCCTTATGTGTTCCTCACCTTAGCTTTCTCTACATACAGAAAAAAAAAAATTAAATCAAGACAAATTACTTTAGAGCTGGAGTTCATTTTTCAGATTTGAGAGCTCACTTGTGGAGCAGTTTTTGAAAATTGTATTAATCTTAATGAATTCTCTGCTACTTGGTTTTGGTTATGTAGTTGATAACATGATAATACGTAATACATCTCAAGAATTTTGGACAAAGAATGAAGGTTTTAAGTATTCTCTTAATTTGGGCATTCTAATGGGTCCTCAACGTGCAACCTTTTATTAATGAGAATATTTTGGAACAAGCTGAGCAGTCTGTGGCAAGTAATAAACAGACTGAATGCACGTTTGTGTAGACCTCTTTAATGGAAACGAGGAAATGAGGTTGGATGTGCTTAGCTAGGAGATAAAAAGCCCATCTAAGTTAAAAGGCATAATAGGAGTAAAAAAGTCAGACACAGTTTTAGACTGAAATGAGAGTGAAGACTTGGCAGATTAGATTTGCCTTAAGTCTATGATAGTTAAAATAACCCCATTTAAAATTTTGAAACTGTAATTTACATGTTCCTTTATTATTATTCAGATTAATACTAAAAGGGCAGAAGTCATCCAAGGAACTTATGCATTAATTTTCTTCCCTTTCACTATTCTGCAGATTTGTTTCAAAATATTATTCTAGTACCTTGAATTTTGTTGCTATTTCTTGTTTTGACAAGTTTTCTTTCTGACCGTCTATTAATGCTACTGAGAAATAAAGATGCTTTTACAAAATGCTTTCAAGCACAAAAGGAGATGGTTTTCAAGAGATTATTTTACATATTTACATATTTTACCTTAAGCATTTTGTAGTCACTGCCTACTGGTGAATGTATCAGATTTTTACACACACTTTCAAAATGAACCAGTTTTGCTTCTAAGCCATTGCAAAGGGAGGAAATGAATTCTAACTTTTTTCACTTCATTTTCACATCCTCACATTTCCTTATTTCACATGGTTTAAAACAAAATGCCTCCAGCATTATTTTTCCTTTCTCAAGAGCAAAGTGAATGTGACTTTTCTAAGGGGGTCACAGGATGCCTCTGAGGCCTGTGGGTGTTACTGGACTGCTGCCTGCTTTCAGCTTAACTGAAGGGCTTGTCATAGTTTTCATCTCCTAAGAAATTAGCCCTAGGTGCTGGCCAGAAGCAGGAGAAGGCAGCATTATGAGTCCCACGCTGGTTATTTCCCACTGACATCGAATCCTGAGGTTTTTAAATTAATCCTGCACAAAGACAACCCTTCATTTTGGTGCCAGTTTGAAATTAGACTGCAATAATGACCTTTTAAAGATGTCTAGTTGTTAAGATAACCCCCTGTTGAAAGCTGAAGGTGGCTCTTGCACCCCGTGTTGCTCAGCCCTTCCCCAGCGGTCGCGCATCCCGCGGAGGTGCCGGGGAGCCGTGGCCAGTGCCGTGACCTGTGTGGCCACCAGCCCTGACAGCCAGAGCTGGGCGAGCCCACGGAGCCCCAGAGCTCCGGCCAGAGGCAGACAAAGGGGCTTTGTGGAGTTCCAGAGGCAGATTAGTTACACACTGGCAACAGAAGGCTTGCACAAAAGGGACCGGCTTGGCCATCAGAAGAAGTTTCTTGGCCACGGGTGTGGATTGAAAGCATACCTTCCAGTGCTCTGCCACTGGCTGCAACTGGAAAAGCTTGGAAAAGGGACTATTAACAGCAACTGCTAATATAAACAAGAAAGTGATTTAATACATGCTGCCCCCAAGTGTGAGGTTGAAACTGGCCCAGTAGAAAATGGGAAACGTGGAACAGATCTGCATAATGTACAGGAGATTTTTGTCTATTGGAATAAATAGAAATTTTTGTTGGTCCTAAACTAAAATTACTCACCCAATCGTTCCTGTCTTTTCACCTTGGGGTTTTGCATCATAAGCCTGCATGAATTTACCATGTGCAGAATTGTCTTTCATAACTATTAATAAATAGGTATGAAGCTGGAGATGGTACCTCTTTGTAGTCAAAATAGATGTGTGTAAACAAAGGCAAGAAACTGTATATCTCTGGCAAATTATTTTGGTAACCATTAGCCTTAGCAATTGTTTTTCTATGTTTAAATTATGAAAAAAAAAATTTACCATCATGCTTTGTTTTTGTTAAAAGGCTATCTGTGTTTTTTACTTGTAAGAATTGACTGCTCTTTTTTTTTGAGGGTTTTCTAATTTGGCAATGCTTGAAGGTGGTTCCAGCTGTAGAAGGGTATAACTTTGATTGCTGAGACAAATTTGATTATGATTTCAACTACATGTGATAGATGAAAATTTCAGCTGTTTTAACCAGCATCAGTGGCATGTTTTCCTTTTAAAACTGGAGTAGGTCCTGTAGAGTGAGCACTTTTAATCTGTTTAAATACTCCACCTTTGACTATTCAGTTATATTTTAGTTCTATTCATCAAAAATAGAAAATACTCATTAAACATTTTATTATTTGATGGTATACTCCACCATCTGCTGCCATGATGCACACAACTCTTGTTTTGAGAAATGTACTGTGAAATCTTTGTTTGAATCTGTAGATTTTGAAAATGCACAATATCCAGACATTTAAGCCTTCCTTTTTAAACTCTTAGCTCTGTCAGAGATTTCAAGAGCTTCTTTACAGCATTTCATAAATTGTTTACCAAAATACAGACAAAAGAAAAATACCATTTGTATGTTCTATTTTTCTTTTGTGCATTAAAATAGTGGGATTACTTGCTTAATCACTTAAGGAAGCAGTAGAAAATTCAATCTCTTATTTTATGATCATTTCTCTTCTTTAATACATTTCACCTAGTTTAGAAGTATGGATCAGAAACTCACAAGGAAAACTGATGCCCTTTCCTGCAGCTAAATTAACAGGAATCACGTGGAAAACAATCTGAGCCTTGTATGAAAAGGGGAGCCATTAAAATTAGCCCTAAGCTATGGACTGCACCCAATATCACTAGAACTGCACTCACTGCAGATGTGGAGGCTGGCTCTCAGGCAAACTGAGCTGTGTTGTATAGCTACAATTAAAATCAACTCCTCTGCCAAAAAATAAAAGGGAGGAGGGTAGAAGGAGAACATCAAAGACAGATTGAAATGTGTAGTTAGTAATAAGAGTGGTCTCCTCTTGAACCAAGCCCTGCAGCGATTCATGGCCCCCTTGTTAATGAGAAATTTTGACCTCTGGTTTGTAAGTTAAACTTGTAATCCCAGCTAATGAAGTAAATCAATCCCAACTTCAGTCTGTTGTTCCCATTTTTCTTTCCACAGTGTGTCTGGGAGTTAGTATCCAGGTCTACAAATACAATTTGGGGGAAAAAAATTATTCTGCTGCTATGTAACTTCTTCTGTTTTGCAGATTCACTTACATGTATCTAAAGCAGGCAGATTATTTTAACTTGTCTGTGTGCTTGTAAAGTGTCCTGTTGGTTTTGGGTGTTTGTGACATTTAAATAATAGGTCTGAGCTAACGTTTTAAAAGGGAACCTGGATTTGTAACTATCCAAAAATATTTATCTCCAGCAGGTTTAAGCTTTAGATGTGTAGATTGATGTGAAATTATTTGAGGAGCCTTTTTTTAATTCTTGTCTTATATTTAAGAGGACACTGTTGATAGTTTTGTGTCAGAAAAAAGGGTCTTCCACTGCAGTCTCAATTCTAAGAGGAAACATTCACTGGCAATGAAATGAATGCAAAATGAAGATGCCAATTTTCATAATGTGTGGATCATCCTTTGAAATACATACTTTTGTGTCTTGTGAGCCACTGAGTGACAAAAAAACCCAAATCCAGCCCAAAAGCCCTGGTAAAGCCTCTGAGTTGATTCTGTGTCACACCATGTTATTAAGGAATCTGTAAGAGATCAGCAACTGATATAAAAGGAGGTGAAGTCTTTTTGGCAAAAATAAGGAGATGTCAGATTCATAATGTGATCCCTTGAAGGAAAACATAACCAGCCAGAGACAAAAAAAGGACTTGTAGCTGCTTCGTTTTCCTCCTGCGTTAGTAACTGCTAGTGCTGCAGACCCTTCTGAATGACACAGACCCGTTTTTATTGTAATATGTTTCTCTCCAAAAAGAGTTTTTACATTTTTTTATGGCTATTTAGTGCTACAGACACTGTTTACAGGAGAAGCATCTCCCAAACTAAATGCATTTTTCTAAATGAAGGGTACACATGCATCTCTGCTCTGCCTGCAGCTGTGGCCCAGAGTGGTGCAGAGTTTTGCCTCCCACATTTTTGGCCCTTAATATTAAGTTTTTCATATCCATATTCCTGCAGTTTGGTCAACAAACCTTACCCTGTTTTACAACCTTTTGTAGAGGTGTCATGCATTTTGGTTTCTATCATGAAGAGGGAACAAATGACCACATGCTGCTGTATTTTATGCAATTTTATTACAGGAAAAATTTTTTTTGCAGCAGTGAAATCAGAGTCTGTGGGGACTGCCCCAGTTCAGCAGCTGTGTTTCCTGGGCTGACCCGGTGGGTCTGCTTTGGTTTCCTCGGGGACCAAGCCTGGGCTGTTCTTTCTGGAAGAAGGAGCTGTATTATTTTTATGCCTTTAAAAGAGGATGCTTCCTGCCTAGATGTGATGACTTGCTGCCTGAAAGCCACAGTGATTTCCTGAGGGCAGGCAGTGTCAGGGGCTGTCGGTGTGCCCAGAGGGATGTGTCCCCCCAGGCAGGGACACAGAGGCTCCTGCAGAGCTTCAGGGAATGACCTGTCAGCAGCAGGTGACACCTGGCCCTGTCTGCCCCTCTCTGACTGATGGGCACTGGGGAGCCCTGGCAATGGGAGGTTCAACCAAACCTGCAGAAAAAGCCCCTTTGTAACTCACTGAAAGCTCTTCTGAAGCTGTGCCTTGCAGTGACAGCCCCTTTCCTCCTTTCAGCCTTTCTGAGAAGAGCAAAGCACCTGAACTGTGGGTCTGTAAAAAGAGCTGGGTGAGCAGAAGGTTCTGGAATAAATCATAGAATGGTTTGGGTTGGAAGGGACCTCAAAAATCACCTCGAGCTTTGGCAGAGCACCCACGAGTTGTGGAGAGTGAGATGCAAGAGGCATCTCCTAAGGAAAGGGAGGAAGAGCTTTTCTGTAAAGAAACAAAATATTAATGCAGTCCAAATATAGAGATTATATCCCCTAATAAGTTTTAGCCTGTAATGGATATTTTTCCTAAGGATCAAATGTAGTGGAAATTTTTATTACTAGGAGTTGCTCTGTATCTAGAGGGACTATAAGTTTATAAGTAACACATTAAGTGTTACCTGTGATCTTCAAAGTACACATGAAGGGCTAGATTAAACTGTATACTGGTTTTTTTGTGATAATACTGCACAGTCATTAACATTACCTGTATTATTCTTTGAAGATGCTCATGACCCTCATAATGATTTGAAGCTGGTTGCCTTATACCTCTGCAAATCATTAGTGCATTTTAAGTAAGACTTTATAATAACCTACTTTTTGTCTCACTAAATACAAAAGAAGCTTTGTTAATTGTGACAACAAGTGGAAAAACGCAGCAGCAAATCTGTTCTCAAGTGATATACCTTAGTATATGGAGGATCCTGTTGTGAAGAACTTCGAAAATAATCATGGTTTATTAGCTGCACAGTCTTTTCCCCTTTGTTTCTATTCGTTTAATTTAAAGTGAAACAACTCAGCATGCAAAACTAAAATTAGCTGCAAAAAAGGTGTAAGTGAATAAACAGGCAAATCCATTAGAGTCGATGGGTTATTGGATCCCTTGCCATTCCTCAGATGGCGGCCTATTAAAAGTGGTAATGTCTGCCTCCAGCATGGCCTCGAGGCACCAAGAAGGCCAAGACAGGCATATTTCACATGCATCAGACACAAGAATTAAATAGACCAATGTTCCCTAAAAGACTGAAGTACATCTCTTTCTGACGTTCATCTCGGGCAAAAATTCATTGATCTCAGTATGTCCCTTGGCAATTATAAAATATTAAATCCAAGTCACACTTTTCTAGTTGGCTTAATTTTTTCTCTATTCACAGCTTTCTATTTGATCAATTTTAACAAGTTAGGAATGGTTGCTAATAATAAAATAAAATAAAATCTGCAGAGTGAAAAAGTTTGTTCATTTCACATTCTTATATTTTTTTATATTTAGTTTTTAGACCTGCCTGTCATTTTATTGTGTTTTAAATAAATTTGCACACTAAATAGATGAAAAGAATATCTATTTATACACTCAAAAAACCCCTCCATGTTCTCCTTTGAATTAGCAGTTCCTTTTTAAAGCTAGATATTTGTATGTGGCCATAATATTGCAGTGAAATCTGTATTTTAAAACTAAATTTGTGTAGTTAATCGGCATCATTTTTCCTAGTGTCAGACAGTAATTATTTCTGCTTCATGTTTCTCTTATGTCAGGCTGGAAAATGTAATCTTGGTGGAATCTTAGTTCTGAATTAGTACTTACATGAGCATTTTTGTGTGTTTGTTTGAATTGAAATTTGGATTTGTTTGTGTAAACACCAGTCAAGCAAAATGAAAAATAACCTTTCAGAACCTGTATCTGTTTTAATATAAATGAGGAGATTGTAACATTCATTACAGCAGAATGAATGTCTTTGCTGATGAGAGAATACCATGGGGAGGTTTTTTCCATCCGGGCATTCTACCTGTTGTGATTGCTCCTTCTCTTCCTGCTCAGGACTCATCTGGCTGGCACATCACAGCCTTCCCTTCCTCCAGTAAGCTCTTTGCCCAACAGCTGGAAGCAGTCTTGGCTGAAAAGATGTCAAGAAGAATCTTGGTTGGCTTTCAAAAAATGACAATTTTGATAATTTACTATCAGCAAAATTACCCCATAGGAAGGCAGGGGAGGCTAATCAGTAGGTCTTAAATTTTCAGAAAAGCAAAGCTCAAGATTCTGCTTTACATTTTGGAAACAAGACCCTGTTGCCATATCCCTTTTTTTTTAATACACCTAAGTTGTTTTTTGCCAACAGAAAAACTATTGTAATTGTTAATGAAATGGGGGAAAAAGAAGAAGAGAGTGTGGCAGCCAGTGCAGCTCCTTTAGCACCACTGGAGAGAAATCAGCATGCTGCCCTGGTGCCCAGTTCTAGACATGGACAGATTGGATCTCTGGTTCTGAGCTGTCTCCTTGAATTTCCAGCCTGGCAAACGTGTCCCTGAACCCCCAGGTTCACCCCAGACAAGGTGTCACAGCAGGGTTCCTGGCTGTGTCACTGTCCCCAGCACAGGGTGTCACAGGAGGGTTCCTGGCTGTCCCTGGCTGTGTCACTGTCCCCAGCACAGGTCCCTCCCCTAGCCATGAGGACCAGCTCCCTGCCATGGCTGCACTGACAGCCCTGGGAGGACACAGCACAGCTTCTCATCCCTGCTTTGGGGATTGTACTGGTTGTTTTTGTTTTGTTGCTGGTGGTGCTAGATTGGAAGTTGTGCCTGTCCCTTGCTGCCTCTTTGTACAGTGAATATTGTAAGAGGGTTCATTTCCAGGTGGGCCTTAGAGGTGAGCACAGTAACCAACTGACCAGCATCCATCTCTCCTGCCTGACACTAACAGAGGTGTAGGTATGACATGAAATTCAGGAAACACAGGATCACTGTACAGAATCCCACTAGTTGTTGAGATTTTTTTCCTTTTCCATAGCAATTGTGATCCAGGAATTTAAATGGCACTTCAAGAGCAATGTTACTCACGTATTGAGGCTTGAAAAATGCAGATGTAATTTTCCCTCTTGAAAATTAATTTTTGTATATTCTTCT
The DNA here is from genome assembly GCA_013399945.1 of Ploceus nigricollis. Lineage (NCBI taxonomy): Eukaryota > Metazoa > Chordata > Aves > Passeriformes > Ploceidae > Ploceus > Ploceus nigricollis. The sequence goes on along the minus strand of VXBC01005607.1, from coordinate 107,329 downwards.
GGAAGAGCCACATTTTGAAAAAGGTCTACAATATGGCCTAGACTAAAATGTTTGGGTGTATCTCCCCCTGTACACGTGCACTGTAGACATATGTGTGTGCTTATAAAACAACTTTTGATTACGTATTTGATTTATTATCAGCCTTTTGACATAACATTATAAGCTGTCTCAAACATGGCTGAGAAAACAAAATTAGAAGAGTTGTGTTCTGTGTTTGATGATTATGGGTTGCTGGGGTAAATTGGCTCTTTCCAAGTGCCAGCATTAACAACTTGTTAGTGTGTTCTGGGTGGTGGTGCTGGTGGTTTCTTGGACAGCCAGCACACCTTTATGACCAACCAAAGTTTGATTTCCATTTCCTATCTAAAGGACTGGCACATTATGTATTATTTATTAAAGCCATGATTCTAATTGATGTTTTGTCTTAGTACGTTGGATTCAGAGAGCACTTTTTGTTCCAAATACTGTTTCCTTTATTGAGTCCCTCTGCCATCAACCATACACCCTTAGTCTAATGCTATTTATCTCATCTGCTCCAAGTATAATTCTTGTCTGTTTCTTTGAATTTATAGATTACAGAATTGGGTTTAAAAATTTTCCACTTAAATTTTGTATTCCACTTAATTCCACTTAAGATTTTGTATTTCAAAATTTTCAAAACAAAGTAAGATGATTTTAACTATGCCTATTCTGACTATTTCAAAGACATTACATGATATGAAAAATGGCTCTTCTCCAGCTAGCAGTTTTATTTTATTCTACATAAATAAATATAGCTGTCCTTATTTTTTTTAATTCTTTAAACATAAATTAATGATAGTTTAATCAGTTTTCTGGCTGTTTACATTTTTTTTCCTAGTCGGTTCTGCATCATGGTATTTTTGTACATTATATTATGATATAAAAGTAAAATTAATAGCTGTAAAAAGTGACAGAATTCTGCTGTAAGGATGTACAATTTTGTTTATTAAAATTACGCTGTTTAAAGAACATTTTACTGAACTTCGTTTTTCTTGAACTGCATACTAATTTTAAAGGTCAGTGTGGTTAGTTACCATAGTAGTGACCTAAAAATAACCTTTCCAATGTACCTGTATATTTCTGATCTGTAGTGTTAGCATTCAGAAATGTTCTTTCCCTTAGAGTTTCAGCAGCTAAATAAGTTGCAACCCCTTCAGCTATACTCATAAAAATTTGCTTCCAGACAACATGGTCTGTTTATTGTGTAATAATCGAAATGGCACTAAATTGCAATGATTGCTGAACACTTAGGAATTGCATTAACCACTTAACTGCTAAACTATTTTCCATTTTCTTCCTCACTGTGAAGTATTATATTGATTTTCCTCTTAGTTAGAGCTGCTTACTCAACCTCTGAGATGAACAGAATATTTTAGTAGCCTCGTACACTGTCATACTTTGAGTCAATCAGCAGTGACCTTGGCAAAGAATTTTCTGGAGATTTTAAAAAAAGCTATCAAGCAGAATTGCTTTGTGTGCAGCCATGTATCTTTACAGAAAATAGAAGGAAACACAAAACGTCTGTGCTAAGTGAGTTTAGTACATTATATGGAGGATTAAATCTTTCTCTTCCCCTCTATGCTACATGGGTTATTTCCTGTTACTTTTAATACACTGCTGCTAAGACAAATTGGTGAATAGTTATGAGGCCTTATCCAGGGACTTAATCGCAGCCTGTAATGTGGTGCTGGGAGTATAATTAAAAACCTAAATACAGTGGTAAGTGAAGGATTTTAGTAGTGCTATTGTATTCTTGGGGGGTGTTGATGATTTTTTTGTTTTCTAACTGTTGTTTGTTAACTGAGGCAAAACAAACAGAGCAGTAACAAACTTCAAAGCTCCGTGGCGATTGTTAGCTAAACTAGTTGCGTTGCCAAATATTTTACTTTCAAATTGATTTCCTTTTTCTCTCAAAGGTTTATAGAGATAAATTCTGGCCCTGTTTCTTTCTGAGAAAACTTGTCCGAAANTGGGGGGAGGAAAGGCTGCTACAGGTAAGGAAGAGTTAACTAGAAATGGAGCGGGGATGCTGGGGGGCAGCAGTGCTGCAGAACATAGCAGTGTTCGTGCGAAGGCAAGTCATTTCCCGAAACACTGCAGACACATGGCCCCAGGCGCTCTAAAACCTTTGGAGACCAAAATGGCTCGCAGGAGTTAGAAGTAATAAGGTGTTTTTCCCTTCTTTCTCCTTCACTGAAATTCTGTAAGGTTGCTATGCATTACCAAGGAACAATGCCACTATTTTTGTGTTTTATATGGGTATTAAGATCCATTACAATTTGACATTTTTAAGATTGGTTATCCTGTAGTTTGGTGTTAAATTGAAGTTGTTTGTTTTGAATTTAATTCTTTCATTTTTCAAAGGAAAAAAGGCAGCACTGCTGTGCTGATAGCTTACTGAAGTATGCCAGGATTTGATGTTTGAATTTAATGCTTGCTATCCCAAACTATAGGCAAAATTATCTGTAAAAGAAGTCTTGGGTTTTATATTTCTTTTAATATTTTTTTTAAGTCTGAAAGGTGCTTTCTGGCTAGCTTTTCACAATCAGGTTGTAGAAGATACTGCACATCTAATATCTTCGAGGCATACAGTTTCTGGGATTATTTTTAACTCTGTGTTACACACCCAAGTCGTATTGTGCTTAATGCAACCTGCTTATGATTATTATAACCCTGCACATTTGCAGCAGCTAAATAAACTCCACATCAAATAAATTACTGCAGAAACGTTATTAGGCCAGCAGCAAAGCTAAGGACATCTGTTAACTCTTTTGCAAATGCCCTGTCCTTACTGTTTATTCTAAACATTTATGTTGTTAATTACTACTTAAGTACGAAGTGGCTCAGACAAAGCTGTGAAGAGCAGCTGAGGAGGATGAGATGAGTTCATGTCCCATTCATAGCCCTGCTCTGAATGCCGCGGCAGCAGCCTGCAGCTCACTGTTTGGGGGTGAGCAGTGGTAAATCGGGGCAGAGCTGGATAATCACATAGATAATCACATGGATTTCCATCGGGGTGGCTCCAGCAGTGGTCATTGCTCCAGCCAGTGGACCTTACCTCCATCAGCAAGGCAGAGTCTGAGCAGCTTTCCCCATTTAGGCCCTGAAAGTCTAAGTTGTTATTAGAGCTGGTGAAAAAAAAAATTTGCCATGAAACTTCCTCTGTCAAAATGTATTTTTGTCAAAGATAAAATGTTTAGCAAAAATACATCTGTTTCAAAAACATATTTGTCAAGAAGGTTTCTCAGCTCCGAGATGACATTTCCAGTGAGAAAGTGAGTCTATTGCCGAGTGGTTGCAGCCCAGATCCGGGAGATGAAAGATGAATAGTGCCTTAACCACTGGGCTGACAAGTCTCTCTGCCACTCGTGTGTGTTATAATGCAGGATGAAAACATTGTTGAGAATGGAAATGTTTTCCGGCTCAGTCTTTATTGTAAGGTAAAATGTTACACACTAGAACCCAATTCATAGTTCTTTTAAATATCTGTACTTTACATTTGAAATTCACTTGAGACCAGAAGGTGTTTTGCCAGCTGGCACCAAGGGTGGTCCAGGGCTCATCTTCATTTGTAGTTTAGTGAATGGCAAATACCTGATCATGAAAACAAACAGGATGCTGTTTTTCAAAGGTTAGATGGAACTGGAGAGCAACTCTGGTAAATTAAAACAAACAAGCAATAATAAAAGGACCTGCTGCAATTCTCTAAAGACAGTGTCTAAAAAGTTTCTGTTGGGAAGTTTGCCAGAATACAGAGAGCTTTTCATCAGCATGATAGAAAAAATAGATGCAAAGTAAGGAGTACTCCATAACTGTGTTTTGCTTCTGTCATCTGAGCAATGTCTGATTTTGAAATTACAGTCTTGCCTCTGAATGAGATTGGAGTAAAGCTGTGGTATATACTTCGAGTATTTCCAGTTCGAGTGTTTTCCGTGCACTTAAGTGTTGGCTCATTGCAGTGTGGCTGTGGAGGATCACAGCTGCAAGAAACCTCTCCTTCCCTGATTCACCTGCAGCCAGACTGAGCAGACAGAGGCAGGGCTGGCTGCCTGGAGAGCCCAAGGTCCGGGCTGCAGGAGGGCTCCTCTCCTTTGCCCTCCTTCCCCTTGGCCACCCCAGGACGCCCAAGGAGGTCTTGGCCATGCCCCGTGCCTCTCCCGGGGCAGAGATTCCCACAGGTGCTCCCCAGAGTCTGTCAGATAAGATCATGGGCTGGCCAATTCCTGTTCATGGGCCAATGAATTATGCAACTGGGGTAATTAGATGGTTTTGTTCTGTGAATCAGGATTATGCTCCTGGGGTGCCACCTAGGACAGTCTGTGAAACTGCATAATAAAAAAGTCATTTTTATGCAGAGGTGGAAATATTTTGAATGCAAAGAAGAATTGGTGGGGGAGGGCAGACCCAATGTCCTCCAGTATTTGGAGGAGAAAAGTGAAGTCCAGTTGTTAACCATTACAGCTCTTATTTCCCTTGCATAGTGGGGGGGTGGAGGAAGAGGCTATTTAGCATAAACTCCAGAAGGTATAAAGTGCTACTCTCTTCCCCCAAGTAGAGCTATCGAATATAGATCCATTTGTGTGGTTGGAAAACACGTGTGGAATTGTATATTTAGGGACTCTGTATATTTGTATAGGCACTATATACCATCTGTGTAATAGGACCCAGATTACAATTAAAGTCAATATTCCTTAGTTAAACCATACATTCCATGATATTCTTCAGCTGCGTGTTCTGGAAGACATTTGAGGTTACAGACTAGTATGTAGGTTTGACTTCTCTAACCTCCATGCCTTATGTTTGTGCCTCAAGATAACATTGAATAACATATTTAAACTGCTCATGTGTGAAAAAGCAAAATTATATCTCACGAACTGATTTCTTCACACATTCAAAAAATCGAATTCCCCTTTTGTTCAGATACTAAACAGGAATCCAAAAGGAAGCAGTGTTTGTACACAAGATGTGGTATTTCAAAATGGGGAAGATACAAATACTTTTAATGAGAAGGCTTTATACTGATTATAAAAGTTGAATAATTTTACAGAGATATTCCTTCACAGACGTAGTTTTCATTGTGTAGGCATTACAGTCTGGTTCAGTTGATAATGAGCCAGAGAAGTTTACTGAGCTGTTATGATTTACTGTTTTGAGTTGAATATGGATATTGTAAAATAGTAATTGCTGATAATCATATTTGATTCTTTCTTCAATTTCATCATCCATAAGAACTGGTGTTGTCAAGTACTATAGGAAAAAATAGAGGGGCATATTCTTGTGGCTGTGATTAGTATATATTAAAAAAATATTTTTGTTTTCCATATGTCTGTGTGTATGTAGTAGTTTTGCACAGGTATGTTTAAATTATACCAAAGCCACAGTCTTTCATGGATTTTAATTACTACGTAGCTATTTTTGAAGTTTTTTGTAAATGAAGCAGACTTTAAATTTGAAGGCAGTCCACCAGATGAGCTGTTCTAGCTGGAATTAAAGCTTACTTTCAAATTCCAACATCTGTATGAAATAGTACTTGATGACATGAGATGCAAGTCTTAAAAGTAAAACAAAATAAAACAATAAAACACCAAAACAAAACAAAAACCCTACAGCCCAAACAAAATGCAAAACCAACAAACCCTAATAGTAATAAAAGTTTCAAATGTCTTCTCTCAGTTTACAGAATCTGTCCAGTTTCCTGAACTTTGGATAGAACTTAGATTTATTGCAATAAAATTAACATTTTTTTGTTCACTATGATGCTTCTGTTTGGGTTTTATGGGTACACAGAGTAGGAAGGCAGTAAGGGGTTATAGTGATGGAAAAACAGAATTAGGCCATAGTGGGAGGTGGTTAGACAGGGGCAGCCCTGAAGTTTGCTCCTGGAAGGTATGGAATCCCCTGTAGCTCCACTGAAGGGGATGCCCTTTTCTGAATAAGAGCATAATAGAAACAAAGTGCTTTGGAAATGAGTATGTAAAGGATATGGCAGCATCTTGAGCAATATTTTTCGGAATGAAGAATGTTCCAGTTACTGATTTATCTTTTTCACTGAAAAAAAAAAAAAAAAAAAGAAGGCCTGTAGCTCTGAAGGCATAATTTGTTTAAGACCCTGGCCAAATGAAGTCACCTGGGGAGCACTGGAGGCTTCTGAAGAGCAGTCTATGATCTGGCCGTGCATTTTGCTGCAATTTAATTTTAAAAGAGCAAGTAGAAGGCAAGGTCTAAGAGCTGTGGCAGTTAACAGGAAAAGCTGATATGGGATTACTGAGGTTAGAGTTCAGAGAGAACAGATGGTAAAATAGTTATAACCTACTGTACCATATGTTGCTCCTGCACGCATTCAGGTAGCACATTATGTGTACAGTGTGGAAAGATCAAGGATCTTAGCACAGATTTGTAGAAAGACCAAAAAAGAGCTTGAAAAATTGATTTCATCATTTCAGGCCAGGTTAATGAGAAAGATGTAATTTGTTAAACCAAACACCCGAACTCACCATTCCAGAAAGGGATACCAAAAATTAGGCATAACACATAACTGCATCTTTTCTAATTCCCAGAAAACAAAAATGAAGCTTGTGTTTCAGGACGTCTGTTTCAGGCTTGTTAGACTTGAATTTCTGGGGAAAGTATTTGAAGAAAAAACCAAATTCACAGCACTTGAATTCAGATCATTGTAAACAGGTTACAGTTTGATTTATGGTTTTTGTAACTTTTATTCAGGGGCCAGATTGTCAAAAGAGCATGCTGTCTTATCGAGGTGCCAATGAAGTGATAAATTTCTCACTGGGAACAACTGGGGCTTCACTGGGTTGGAGTATGTCAGAAAAGCTGCCTGCTGATCTGTAATCTCTGCTGATAATACTCAGATGCTTTTTGAGCAATCTGATGTGATAGCATGAAAACAGGAAGGCAGAAGACAAGAAAGAGAAAAAAGGGTTAATAAAGTCAGAAATACTGAGAGAAGAAGTGGAATAGTAGCAAAGAAGAAAAATGAAGGCAGAGAGTTGTGATTTGGAGTGGTGCTAAAGAGCCTCTGGGCTTGAGATTCATCTCGCATTTTATAATGCTCATGTTGTGTTGTATCATAATGCACTTGCTCCTACTGGAGCTGCTGTGCCTCCCCTCCTACTGCCAATGGTAAAAATAGGCCAGTAGCACCATTCCATGCCATGGAGCACACTGGGAATGGCAGGCTGTGTTTCCCTTGGCTCTGTGTGATTACTGCAGTAATCCTCTCAGTGCTGCTCCTGTGCTCAGCTTTGTCTGCCCGGTGCCCTCTCCCAGCATCTGCTCCGTTCTCACCGTGCTGCCAGGGGTTGTTGGGCCAGCTCCACTGCCTTTTGTTCAACTTAGAAATATCACAGAGCCAGTACTTTGGGAAACGTTTTTCTTTTGTGGTTACAACCTTCTTTTAAATAGAATATAAACCAGGACAAATATTCATGTTTATTTTGTTTTGGGAGTAATTAGATCTGATGGACTTGTCAGTTTATACATTGATTACTGTCAGTTGTCAGGACCCATCTGTAAGAGCTCTTCAGTATGTATCAGATGGTTGATTAGGTGATTTTGTGTCTGGCTTAAACTTATTTCTAGAATATATTTTAGGGTCGGTTTTAATTAGAGTTTGTAACAGAGTACTTGATTTTGCCTACCTGGTTTTAAGTTTATTTTAAATAATTAATAACTATATATGTTGGGGGTGATTTTAATAAAGGAAAGGTGGTGATAGTTGTGACACTTACTTGTTAAATTTTCTTTTCTTGAGGTAGTCTGAGTGCTGTTCAAACCTATCAGAATAATAAAAATGAAAAGCTAGAGACAACTAAGAGTAGAGCTTTAACGTCTGACAAAAAATGGTTTTCTGCATCACTGTGTCTCCTCCATGATAATCTACAGACTGAAGACATTTATTCTTTATAGATATCGATATGGATTGCCCAATCATTTTGTTACAGCAAGGTAGAGTTGATTAAAGAATCTTTTGGAAAGTTTTTGTGGTGCATTTAATCTCACTGCTTAGGCAGTGAGGTGGATCTGGGACAATTGTGAGTGTGTGAAAGGGTTAACTTTACAAAACACAAGTATGTTTGGGTTTTTTTCAAATAGCTCAGTTTGAAATTTAAGGTTTATTCTTTGTTGTTGGCTGTGTTGAATGTAAGTGTCTTTAAAAGATTGGTTGTTTGTGGTGAAATGAGCTGGAGGATGATAAGGATTTGGGAATTTGTGAAGTAAGAGGAGATTACAGGATTTCTAAAGTGTAGAGCAAAGTTGAAATTGTCAGTAGTGTGTTTATAAATTAAAATTATCTGCTTGTTACTCAAGGCTTGGCTGTCTTATTTTGTCTAATAATGGAGGGAGAAGAAAAACCTGGATTGCCATTTAGAGGTCAGAGGACAGTATGAAGCAGAGGGCTGGTTTTGGAAGGTTAGGGGCAGATTGGGTAGGCAGTCTAATGCTCTAATGCAGAGCAGTCAGAAGTGGTGGAGCCATGCAGGTCACCAAGTGTATCTGCTTTGAGTCCTGGAGAGGTGATCCTGGTGTGGCAGAGACAGACAGGAAGGTGGAAAAGCACCTGAGAAAGAGCATGATGGAAACAGCACTGGGACCTGGATGTGCAGGGGACTCCTCATAGTGTGGAAGGGGAAGCAGTGCAGGGAGTGGGGCTCCTTTGAGGTTACTGATGTCTGTGGGAATTTGTTTCCTTTTAGGACTCTTTTTTCTGAGAGTTCTTTGTGCAAATCTAAGTTTTTAAATGTTTTCAGAACAAGCAAACCACTAACTTGAAAAGAGCCAAGAGTGAGACTTGGCTGTAAGAAATGTGAAGAAATCCAGAACTGAATGGCTGAATGATCTGGTGACTCCTCCCTGCTGGACTCTATCCTAATGTCTGAAATCCACCAGCCTTAATTATATTCCATGATATTTGCAGTAATAGAGTGTTAGCTGTCTTCCACCTTTTATTTACAAATGTTAATGTCTTTTTTCCTGCACACTGGACTGTGTTCCAGCAATGTGTTTATCCTGCAAGCTGAAGGTATTAGCATTTAGGGCTTAATTTTATTGCCACTCAATCCAGAGATAACTGCATTGCCTGCTTTATTTTGGTTTGTTTAATGGGCTGGGTACAGGTAAGGGCCCTGCACTACCCTCAGTCCACAGAGGAGCCTGTGGTAATTACAAGGAGAGGTTTAGATCACTGTTCAGAGAGAGTGACTAATCCACCAGCAGATTTTACACAGGAATGAAGTCCTAAGGAGCTGGTAGATCTGCGGGTATTTTTGTCCTTTGTTTGGCAACTGGTGCATAAAGTCCCTTGATTGGCACTTGCACAGTTGCTGGGAGTGAGCAGGATGGCCAACAGCTGGAAACACAATTATTATAAAGTCTGGGTGTTATACATCATAATTAGGCTTAAGAACCGAAAGTCAGCTGAGATGAATGAGGGCAATTCATGCTCTCAAGAGCTGAGAAAGTGATTTTGTGTTTAAGATGTGGGTACTTTTCTCTGTGTCTCCTGCCTGTCCCCTCCTGTGGGGGCTGGCAGGACACGGAGCAGCTGTGTGACCCCTTGTGCTGGGGTGTTGTGATGCACGGGGAGTGCTGACTGCTCACCAACACCTGCTGTGAGTGAGTCTGCTCCCCTACAGTCATTCTGCTCAGAGTGTTTTCAGTTAAGAGACAGGCCAAAAAGCAGCCTTTACTGTATAGTAATTATATGTCTTTTAATTAGATATTTAAACAATTAAATTTTACAGTTATATGTGTCTAGAGATTGATGAGTGTCAAGAATAATTTAATTATTTTATGTTTCTGATTTAATGAAAGTCACAGTCATACAGGTTAGAAAGGAAAGGGCCACCCACTACGTAAAACTGAGATAGTTTCAAACTAATATAAAGGATATTAGAAAAAATTCAGATGGGAATCCAGTATGTCTCAAGGAAACTGTGAATCCTGCAAGCTGGGCAGTGGGGCTTCTCCCAGAGTTGGTTTGGTGTTTCTTGACTCCCACTGTAAGAGAGTGCAGGGATGTACAGAGTGACTAAGCTGGAGTAACACAGGCAAATCCTCAACAAAACAACAGAAAACAAGGAAAAAACCCCTGTGTTAGTATTGAAAGATGTGAAGGGTAAAGCACCACAATGCTTGAAAAATAGCAATAAAAAGCTTTGGCAGGATTAGTATTTCAAAGGGAGCAGCCCTTGATTAAACATTTGGAAAGCATGCGAGCAGAAACATTCCAAGCAAAATGAAAATATACGTGTATGATGGAAACAGGATAAATAATTACCACGGCAAGAATGCAGCCCAAACTTAAGAATTCTTAATCAGGTAAAATTGTCATGGCTTTTAAGTCCAAGTAAGGCAGTGGGTTGTGTTGAGTATGAGATGCTTGTGGAAAAAGATGTTGGCAGGACCCATGGGTGCTCTGAAGAGCAGGTTCACGAACAAAGGAAATGAGAAGAGCCAGAGCTTGCACCAGCAGTGAGTGTGCTGCAGGGAGCTGGAGGATACAAGGCACTGTGTTCTTGTCAGACACCAAATGGGCAGTGGGGGTACCAAAAAATCTTGGAACGGTCAAAGGTCTCTGCAGAATGCAGAGCTTATCTCAAAAACCTGAGTTTCTCTGCCTCACATCAATGCAGTGATTATTCAGACACTGCATGGGTACATTGATTAAGGAGTGAAAATCAGCTGTGGTCTGGTTCCTACCTAGAGTGACCTATTGAGGGCTGGGTACTGAACACCCATCTCCTTTGAGCAAGTAAATGTCACAGCCCAAAGCTGCCTTACACTTATCTCATTATTTGTTGGCACTGGGGCAGACTCCTCTTCTTCCCAGATAGTTTCCACTGAAATGCCTTATAGCCTGCTTTTTGCCCCTGCTGTCATTCAGCTGGGAGTAAAATGCTGTCTTAGAGGGAGCAATAAGTGGTGAGATTGGAATAGATGCCCAGTTCCCTTAAGTGGAAGATTTTGGTTTGATGCCGCTTTACCAAGCAGGTTTTTTTATTATAATAGTACTTGCATATGTGACTTGGTGTAATGTCATAAAGGCAAAGAGGAGGTACATATAAAATCTTCTGCTTGTAATGGCAGCCCATTTCTTTGGGTTCAAATAACTTCAGATAATTAGAAACTGAAGTGATCACATCTGAAGAAAAAATTTTCACGGTATCCATGACTTAGTTTGATTTACCTTCCCCTTATTATTTCTTAATTTAAAAATTACTGCATGCTCTCTTTGAAATGTTGCAATTGTGTTGGTATTTGAAGTACTTGTAAGTACTTGTGCAAATCAGTTTTTCTGATGTTTGTCTGCAGGGCGAGGTGTGTGTTTATGTGCCCAGGGGAAAGGAGATGCATTTGCATCCAGGAGGGTGTAGCAAGTGAACGGGTGCCAAAACAGTCTAGAGGAACAGTTGCACTAAAATAGTACAGGGTAAAAATGTTGGCAAATGAAAATAACCAGCTTCTGAAGAAGGCATGAGACTAATCCTCCCTGTAAATGCTGCTCATCTGAAGGCCTAAATGATAGCTTTTGGTGATGAATCTTTCTAAAGACACTTGTAGAGCCACCATGTTGCACATATGAAGATGCACGGTGTTTTTGTAGATATAATTATATTTCATATGGTATTGTTAATCTTTGAGGCGCGGATGAGCAGTTATTACATTTCTGTACTTTAGAGGCATCTTAATTTTAGGATGTTTCAGTGAAGTCATTACTATTAGCCTCAGTAGGTGTTGAATTAAACCCTAATTTATGTGGGACAGCTAATCATACATAGTCTTATACCTGTTTTTCATGTGCCTCTCAGCCAGAGATCATAGCATTTTATGCAAGTAAAAATATAATTGCTGCAGAATATCTCCAGAATATTTCTTATGATTCAAGACCTCTTATTCATAAGAGCAGACTAATAGACACCTTCTCTTCCCTCTCCTCTGCAGTGCATGCAGCTTGCAGAGACAAAATTCCTGGTGTATTTTACTCCATAGCTTGGCTTTGAATTGTTGCTGTATGATTCCCACTTTCAGACTTTGGCTTGAAGTGAAGCCTGCCACAAGGATGTGCCATGTAGCCTGGGAAGAAACCCAGCGGATCTTTTATCATTATTGCCTTGTCTCTGGCTCTCAGAGAAGCAATAGCCGCAGATCAAGACTCTGTTCAAAGCAGAGATGTCAGCACCGAATTGTTTTCTGGTGAAGGAAGGATGGATAAAATATTAAATGCAATCTTCTCCTTGCCCTTATCTTTCTGTTCCCTGACAGGAATATTGTATTGTATTTCCATGGTTCTGTAATTCAAAGTTGAAGGAATGCAGGTTTGTGAAGGAAAACAAAAATTAATTGTTCAACAGTAGAAATGATTGTTATAAAAATAAGTGTACATTATATTACATTTGTTTCTTCTGTGAAAGCACTTCTACCTCGAGCAAGGCACAGTACATTTTTGGGACTTACACACTTTGATTTCCATCCACGTGCTGCTGTAACCATTGTAATTTAATGCACAAAGACACTACTACTTTGTGAGCAGTGGGTGAGTTTGCCCATTTTGGAATGAGATCATCTTGGAAGAGATATGTCTGTGTGCCTCAGTCCCCTTTCTCAGCAGCCCTTAAACCTTTGGGGGATCCTTAGGGATCAGACTGGGTGTGGGGCCCAGCAGAAGGAGGACAGAGGTAGGAGGGAGCTTGAGATTTTGAGTCCCTGCAGCTCCTGTGGGATCTCTTGGCTTGGGTACAGCAAAGAGAGGCTGGCTGGGCTCTCCAGGGGAACAGGCTGCACCGTGAGCTCTGGGGTGTGCCTGGCTTGGGGCCACACAGCCCTGGGGGCTGAGGAGCTCCTGCAGCCCCAGGGGTCACGTGGGGACACACCTATGTCACCTGAGGTGGGACAAGAGCCCACCATGGAGTAGCTCCAGTGCAGTTTTGAGATGGGTGAAGGTTTGAGAGCAGGGGGATGCGGTGGTTGGTGAGGGCACGGGCTGTTCCTGGGAGAGGAGAGGTGATGCACACAAGGCAGAGGAGCTGCTTTACTGTGCTCAGTAGTGCCAGGGGACAGTGACACAAATGAGGCTTTGCTGGCCTCTCTGTGCACAGGGCTTGTTGCAGTGTCCCTATCACAAGACAGCTTTGTTCCTGTGGCAGACTCTTGTATATTTAGCTATTGGTCTACCAAATCTTTGGTCAGTATTTTATTCTTAACTGTTTGTATTTCCCTTTGCAAACAGCGTGAGTTTTCTCATAGAGGAAAGTCATGAAAAGAGCAATCAGGCTGAGAAAGTTGGCTCAAATCTTGTGTCACATCTGCCATAAATTCAGAATTGCTTCAAAGCAAATATACTGGACGAGTAACTACTCTGATTCTTCTGAAGCCATCATTTCAGGCTTGCAGCAGTTGAATTAAGCGTGTCAGCCCAGCACTGTCACTGGAATGCTGTGAGCTCTGTCCCATCAGCTCACGGGGCTGCAGTGCAGTGAAGCTGTTGAGGCAGGCAGGCTGTGCCTGTCCCAGTGGCTCTGGGATTACAGGTTAACCACGAGCAGGCACCATGGCAGGGTTACAAATTCCTGCCTGTGATTTTCCATGAACTGATTTGCTCTTCAGCCCTGGCCGGGAGCAGGAGCTGGGGGAGCCTCAGGTGCTCCCAGCCCCTGGAGCCCTGCAAGGAGAGCCCAGGAGAATCTGTTTGCTCTCTGCTGTGTGCTCTGGGGTGTGCAGTCCCAGGTGTGTCCCAGGAAAGGACTGAAGGAGCAGGGGAAGAGAGGCAGTGGGGATAGGAGGGGCTGGGAGGGAAGGGGATGGGAAGTCACTGTCACTCATGTTTGGAAGCCATCTCAAAATGAAGAGGCATTGTATAAATTACATGGGTTTTCCTCTTCTTGGTCTGGAATGTCGCAAGTTTTCCTGAAATTATAACTAGAAGTTCACTGATACAGAAACAAGCATTGATGTGTATTTGAGTGTGTGGGATTTGGGAATAGCTGGCATATAGCAGGCCAGGAAATAAAGGAGGTAAACAATTTGCAACCTTTTATTCTTTTATTAGAGCTTTTATCTGTGTAACTCTGATTAGTTGCCATAGATACAGACAACGCAGGGCTTGTTTGGGTTGATGAAAAATCTGTCATGCTGATAAAAAATGTGATTTTTCTTGAGAAAATTTTGAATTACTTCAGTTCCACTATTCTTGGACATTATTTTTAACTATACTTGAATTCATGTATGCAATTAAATAATTATGGCATTTAGGAGTCTATTTTTTATATAGCATCTGCAGAATAATTTTGAATAGAATGCAGTACCAAATGAACTGGGTTTTAATTTAAATTAATGATCATATTGACACATATAAATTACTGTTCAGTCAGCTTACAGATGTGCTTCTGTATTTCTAAAATAATTTTTATGATTCTTTTTCACCTTGTAAAACAACTCCAGAACATGATGGGCTCACGAGTGTGGTTATGAATTTGCACAGCTTGGTGCCATGTTCTGGTGCTGGTTGAGGATATGATGCTCTTCCTATGTTGAAGTTCAGTATCTCTAGTGATAAATGCAATGAATATGACTTGACACATCTTAATTCCAGCTACTCTGTCCAAATAGAGAGCAGTTCCTTGCTGTAAATGTAACTCAACTGACTAAAGAAATACTTCTATATAGAGATTTTTTTTTAATTATGCAGCTTTTCTCTGTTTGGTAAGTGTGTTTGGGATGCTCTGGAGTGCTATGGACAGTGGTTTCCAATGAGTTCAAGGTGGCCACATTCAGGTGTATTTGTCACAGATCCTGTGGTCAGGATGAATCTGAAATTAGTGCTGTGGGCAGGGGAGAGATGCAGCATGGGGGGAACAGAGAAGAAGGAGAACTATTTTTTGAGTCAGTTTGATTTAAAATAAATACACACACAGTGGTTTCCTAAAGACTTAGAAACAGTGGGCACAGCCCTGGCAGAGCGGGTGCATGGTCAGAGTGCAGTGAGAGGCAGCTCAAGGTGATCCAACCTGTAGAAGACAGAGAGGAAGACTTTAAATGATTTGTTTCTTTTAGGAATGCAAAGTGTTTCTTGGGTTAAGGTCTGAAGCACTGCTGAATACATGGATTATGCACTGGGCATGTGTCTGGCTCCAGCATGGATGAGCAGCCCTTGCAGCTGCATTTCCTGTGAGCAGCTCAGGGCTCAATCAATTAATTAGCAAAACCTGCTCCATACTGGAGAGCAGAATCCCTTGGCACAAATGCTCCAGGTGCCCAAAGGTTGTGGGCTTCTCCCTCTCTTCCCTGCAGGCTGAGCCACATTCACTGCACTCCATTAAGCCCTTGGTGTTTGTGGGCACAGAACAGGATTTGCCCCACTGCTGTAATTGAATAAGCAGGAATGGGAGAAATAACATGAATGGTGAGTTCTGCAAGGAGTCAGACTGACTGCGGTGGACAGAGGGAAACAGTGCCATCCATGCCTTGCTCTCAGCAGACCATATATGTTTCCCCTACAACCTTTCAGCAGTAAAACTACCCTTAACTGTATTCTTAATGTCTGGGGTCAAGATCCTAGAAAGTATTTCCTGGGGAAAGAAAGGTAGGTTTGAGCAGCAGTAAGTAAATTTGGGATATTAAAAGTATAGAAAATTTTACCAGATGTCTTAGAGGTTTGAATAATAACTTAAATATTTTCAGAGATTATAACCTATTTTTCTAAGTTAGAACCCTTTATTTTGCTACAAACCAATTGGAATTAACAAAAACAATGGACTCCTATGGATGAAAAAACAACTGAACATGTGTGTGCATCAGGTTTCAGTTTAACCTCCATGAGACTGAAGGGGCTGTAATTATGTCCTTTCCTTTTCTAAATATTCAGATCACAGTATTTCCAGGCCCAGTTTAAGAATTTTCTCTCTATATACAAAGCCGGGATGAGATATTCAGTAATTCAGTACCAATGAACCAATTAAAAAATACATAATTATTTAACATAGCTGTCGAAACAAGTATACTAATGTTTGTGTTTATCATCACACAATGTCTGAGTCTTTGTGACTTTTCCATTTAATTTTTTGATTGTTTGCTGAGTATCTCCCCACACTGAGCCCTCCTCTTCAGCAGACCCAGAGGAGAGGGTCCCTGTGGGGACTCCCAATATTCCACTCACCTGTTCCCAGTCCTTGGATGAGCAGCAGGATCAATTGATATATTAATGACCTTATCTGCTGAAAATAGTTTTGTTCCTGAATTTAAACTGGTCAAATCCGTTTCCAGTGAACATGACTGTAGCAGGATGGATTTGTCCTGAGTTTTAAGCGGACAAGGTTTAGCCTCACGTGTTTGCACTTGAGGCCTTTACTCAGGGTAACTCGGTGAGACTCAGAAGAACAGAAAAAACAGTAAAAAACCCCCGATGTAATGTGTTGGAAGGAGGCTGGTACAGATCCGCTGAAGGTGTTTAACAGATCCTGCAGCCCTGAGAGGAGGAAGGCCGGGCTGCTGCAGGCCTGAGCTGTGCTGTGTTCTCTTGCAGGGCGTGGGGGTGTGCGGGGGCAGCCAGGCCGGGCTGGGCACGGCCTCCCCCCGGCAGTACCCCCGGCAGAAAATCACACGAGTCAACCTCAGGGACTTCATCTTCTACATGGAACAGGAGCGGGAAATGAGCCATTCTCTCCTGCTCTACCGGGCTCTGCTTAAATAAAGCCAACAGTCCTACTGATTGCTCCACGGAAGCTCAACTTGCTTTGAAAGCTGTCATTTTAATGTGCCTTCTATTTTCTTCAGAAGTCAATGTTCCAGTAATTTTGTTTTGTAAAATTGTCAGACACATGCAATAAATTCCCTTTATGTAAAAAAAAAAAATATATATATATATATAAAAACCACAAAAAATGTGCAAAAGGTTTTAAAATGTTAACTCCACAAATAAAATCAACATTGAACTCTTGCTCCATCTGGCCATTTTAGGTAAGGCTGAAGTAGCTGGTGTTGAAGTTACACAAATGCAATGGCTCACCTAAACCATCTCCTGGCCAGGCCTGGGACAGGTTCACAGGAGTGGGCCCCAGCCTCGGTGTTCACCTGAGTGTTCACTCCTGGTGCTGGGCTTGCTTTGTTTTCAGTTTACTAGCACTGTCTCACTAACTATGGTAATACCTGTTGCTATTTAACTTAGTTGTAATGGCAATTTTTTGCACAGCCAATAGACTAGCCACTGCACACTCCCACAAATTTTATATATTTAGGATTTTTGCTTTTACTGCACAGCTCATTTCCTGAGCCATTTGCTGAACCAAATCTTAAGTGTATGAAATCTGTGTGCGGGCTCTCAGCTGAGGTACCTTGACTTGCTTCCAGTTGTTTTCTAAATCTCATCAACCTTTTGCGCATTTGTAGCAGCTGGTTAGTAACAAGATTCAAAGTTGGGTTTTATTTTCTAAAAGAAATGTTAATTTATTTATTGCAAATAGTATGGTTTAATGGTGGTTTTAAAAGAGAATATTGTTGGGTAAAGATTTTAGAGTATTCTGTATGGATTTTTAAAGTCGCTGTAAAGGTTTTTGGGGGCTGCTTCCACTCCTGGAGCGGGGAGAGCGGTGAGCCCGGTGGCACCTGGAGTGAGGACACCTCTGCCTTGGACACTGGACCACGGCTCCAGCCAGAGAGGCTCCTGAGCAGGCACGTGGCTTTAAGCATGAGGAGCAGCTGTAAGTACCTAAAGGTGGGGTGAATGCCTTTTAAATGCTTTGCTGAAGCAGAATTTGGGCCCACACGGAAGCCGAGCGAGGCCGGTGTGAGTCTGAGAAATGGGGATCGAGTGGGACACGAACAGGCTGGGGGCACGAGCTGTGCTGCAGAGTTAACAGTGTTACAGTACCACGGAAGGGAGACATTTGCTTATTTATCTTCTCCATTTTTACTATGTTATGCTTGCCACTTTTTTGAGGCAATATTTTTTTTGATGGGAAACCATAGCAAAAGCACAAATAGAACTATTTGTCCAATAGTTTTAAAAACAAAGGTTTTAATTATTTTTTAAGGTTTATGAAAAGCAGAAGAAAATTTATACTGCTGCTATTTAGCCAAAAGATTATTCATAAGGTATTTAAGGCCAGGAAGTGTAAAGTTATGTTTTAAATGTATTGATAATTTGTACATATTGTTTATAAAGGCCTTGTGTTTATTAGAGTTACGTTATTTTGATGATTTCTGTACATACTGGTAAATACCCCCAATTTGTGTGAAAACATACTCCCTTATTTGTACTTATTTTGTAAAGAAATAAAACAATTTACTAAAGTAACATTGAGTGACATACAGTATTAATTTATCAAACATGAATTTCACATTGTCTTGTAGATCTTAAGCACTGGTCAGAAACATTTTGCATTAAAATATTAACAGAATACCCACAAACAAATATTAAAACCAAATACTTCAATGTTTTGTTGTGCTGATTCTTATCCTTTGTGAAACATCTAATAAAATTGTCAACAAACCTCGGTGCCATCAGTACAGAGAATGGATGCACTCAGCAGTGGCTTTCTCGAGCGAGGAGCCCAACAAGCACAACAGAACATTCTCTCTCCCTTTCTGTCTGCCACTGGAGCTGTGACAGCCTGGACTCAAAGTGCTCGTGAAGCCTCGTGCTCGTCAAGCACGGGGCCAGTGCTCAGCAACAGCGAATCAGAACAGTTTTGCTCAATGGGATCAGGTGAAAAACCAGGCTGTGCTTTGCTTCTTGGCCTTCGCCACACAAACTTGTGCTGGCTGCACACCACAGCTTCACTGGGGTTCTGTGGTGCTTTAAAACATCTTAGTGATGCTGAGCAATGTTCTTCATTAAGTTATGTTGCTGTGGTTTAAGGCCAGAAGTAGATACTCAAATCAGTTTTTGCTGATATTGATGCCTACAAATATAGGGAAATAAGTAAAAAATATATAAATGAAACTGTAATAATCTTTAAATAAGTGACCTGAAGTTACTAACTAAAAGAACATGTCCTAGCTTAACTTTTTTCTTTAAAGGCATATTTCTTCTAAGAAAGTGATTGTTTCCACATGTCTTCCTAGCCTTTGTGCTGTTTTGCAGTCAATGCTGTGATGTCATGGTTTAAACTTTCCATCTCAAGTTCACATTTAACTCGCCTGGTGCAGCCTGGAACCCTTTCCAATGCCACCTCAGCAAAGCTGCCCCAGCTGCGGGAGCTGCTTTATTGAGCCATAAAAAAATACAGTAAACACCAAACTGAGGAAAAACCAACCCACCAACCCAACCAACCAACCACAAATACTTCCAACGTTCCACAGATGTGTAAAAGCACCATCCCAGTCTGCGCTCCCCAGAGCTGCCTGGGGAGAGCACCAGGGGCAGGAGCAGGCCCCTGGGATGGAATATCACCTTTATTCCCTGGCTGAGAGGTAAGAACTGGACAGGGTGTGCTGCCAGGAGTGCTCAGCTCACCCCGTGCCAGAGGGCAGGGCAGGAGTTGATACAGGATAAAAACAAGAACCTGAATGGACTATTGAGGGATACTTTGGACTTAAAGGTATGAAAGTAATAAATAAAACACTTCTATCTTTTTGTAAGACATGGCTACATCAAGCTGAATGGAGCAAAGGGCTGGAGAAGACGCAATCAAAAATTCTCACCTCTTTCAAACAACATGGGAGATACAGTGAGTGTTCCACCCTATGTGCTTGGTTTTGTTCATTTACTTTACAGAAATGTTTATGGCATGAAGTACTGTATAAGAAATGTGCATACACAAATACATGACAATTATACGTTAAGTTCTTTACAATATTAAATGTATAATATACAATTCTACAGATATCTTACATACAAAGGTGAATGTTGTGCCATATATTCAAATATGGCAATGCCTAGCAACTTTAGAATGTCATACAAGTATAAAACCACAAAATAAAATAACTTTACAACTCTTAAAGTAGACAGATTTGCTCAACTGTTCTGCTAAGGTAGCAGGCCAACCGGCCAGGATTGCCATTAGAGATTTCCGAGTTGGGTGACCAAGGTGAGAAAACCTGCAGAGGTCTGATTTTCCATGGACAGGTATCCAGCCCTTTTCCAAAAATTAGACCCCTGCCTAGATTTTACCTTGGATAGTCAGTACAGCTCATTGCTTTTGAAAATACTAGTCTTAAATGTGACTTTTAAATTTTGCCTGATTGCATCAATTTGCATTAAGAACTGTTGACCACTTAATACTCTGTCCCTTGTTCCATTGGCCATATTTATGCATCTAAAAAGAGTTTAATTAAAATTCATCATCTACAATAGTATTCTATAAATTAATGTGGGAGAAACTAAATTGTGATTAACACATGAATTAGTGATTGAGGACCCAATCATGCTAAACAGCAATAAACAGGATTTAGCAGAATGCTATTTATAGCCTTGCACCTGCAAACACGGTGCTGTCTCCTGAGTTAGAAAGCCCTGTGAGTCAGTGCCAAGTCCTGGCAGAAGCAGGACCCTCCTGCAGACAGACCCCTGACTTTGTTACAGAGAAAGTTAACACAGATAGAGGGCAGCTACAGAATTCAAATTTTAATAATAATTTAAAATAATAAAACAATTCAAACTGAAGGTGGCCTGCTTTCATCTGGCAATGGCAATACAGGGTTTTAACAACCCTTCACAAGAATTCCAGACCCATAAAGAGTGGGCTTGTTCAAAATTCTTAAACTTTCCTGCTAAATGTGGGCTTCTAACATGGTTAGTAAATGATTAACAAGGGGTGGCTTGTTTGGTAGAACCACGCTTCTTTGATGATGCAAAACTTAACAGCTGCTGTGTCAAAACAAGATTGGCTTTAAAAGAGCTACAGCTCCTCGTGGGGTATGTGACCCTCGTGTGATGGTGGATGGCATTTTATTTTGTGCTTCCAGATCCCTACTGTTGCAAATATTGCCATAAGTGGGCCTGTCTAATTTCTTGTCACTTGTTTTGTTTGGTTTGTGGGGGGGTTTAAGTACTGAGCACCAGTGACTATGGATCAGTCCTTTTCTGGTTCTGGATCCTGTTCACAGAGAGAGACCTCAGTTGGAAATGCAGTATAAAAATAAGCCATTTGCTCATGTGGGTGAGTACCATCAGCACGTGACTGTGATGCTGGGGGTGTGAAGCACGTCTGATATGGAGGAGGGGCAGCAGTCAGGGAAGGTTCTCAGTGCAGTTTTTGGGGTTCTTCCTCCCGCAGACAGCCCCGTCCCCACAGCGCAGCTCTGGGGTGTCCCTGGGCTCCTGCTGGTTGGTTCCACTGCTTCCATGGCTCTTGCTGCAGAAGTCCAGTCCGGGGCCAGGGTTTCCAAAGCTTTGCCTGTTCCACACCATTGCTGGTCAGCCCAAAGTCCATCTCAGCCCTGCCATGCTGGGTGTGCTCAGGAACTCCACCGTGAACGACAGACAACTGGTTTTCCAAATGCATTCCATGGCTGGCTATGTGACAGGTAGTTTCAGAATACCACTAATGGGCAACATAAAGTCAAAATCTGTTTGCTAATACTGTTTTGCAAATCCTTAGTGTTTCACATAAGGGACTATTAAACACTTCTACGGTTACAAAGGGGGCACGGGGGGGTCTAGTCCAGGGGCTCCTGTTTTATTCTGATTGTTGGGGTGGGTTGTGGTCGTCTGTCTTCGCGACACAACACGTATTCGCTGAACTGGGAGGAATCCACCCCACCACCACAGGAAGCTGCCACGTTAAATCCCTTCTGAAATAATCTTTCGAGCACCTGAAATGTGGAGGGAAAAAAATCAGATTAATATTTAGCAAATTTTAGTGATAAAAGCATTCGGAAGCACCAGATCAAAATGATGGATTTAGTCTTTCGAGTCCTTGTTGAATGAATATTATTCAGCTATAATTCTATAACTTATTGTTAAATGACTACACTGTGATTAAAGTCTTGCTCTCAGCAAACCTCTCTAGAAAACAAAAATTAATCAAAGAAATAAGCACTCTGCAGAGTAGCTTAGTACATTATATAGTAAAATACTGGACTGTGGTGATATTGATGCTCTCACTCCTTATAGAAAGCAACATCAGGTTTAAATTCTAATAAAAAGTGCCAATTATTCATTAGTAATATGAACAGTCTGAGAGAGAGGGGGGCTGAGAAGCTCTTCCTTGGCAGATGAAAATGTAGTAGGAGTTCAAATGACACATCCACCAGATCTTTGTGGCAGTCACAGCTGTTTGCCCTCACTGGAAGGGAGCAAAGCATGGCAGGGACAGGATGCAGAGCCAGGACTTGTTCTGGCCCAAGAAACAGGTTAATCTGTACTGCCCAAATATGTGTTTTCTCCTTCTCCTCCTAAAGAAAAGTTGGTGCAATTCAGATGCACAAATTTAAGGAACCCAGAGGCAACTTTAATTTCTGTGACTGTCACACAGCACATTTCCCCAGGACATACTGATCCCGCACCGGGAACGGGGCCGTTTTTCACAGGCGTGCGCGTGTGGATATTCAGCTTCCCGGCAGAGCAGGACACACCAGGCTTCTCCCAGAGCCAGGTGAGGGCAGATGCCAGATCCACCTTGGGCAGATCACAATGCAGGACCCGCTCAGGCTCTCCTGAGTCCTGGCCAGCAGCCTGGAAAAATGGTTGCTGTGTTTTTCTCTACTGATAAATGCCATCAAGGAGCAGCCTGTGCTGTTCTCCAAGAGCCTCACCCAAAGTGTGGCTCCCACTGTGGCAGCACGAGGAACAGGGAAGTGATTCCATTGTTTATTAAACCTGAGGATCCTGGTCACAGCAGCACCAGCCCTGTGTGACACCTCTCTGCACCCACAGCAACCTGGACCAAGCCCTTTACAAACTACTTCTTCATCCTAGAGAAATGTCTAAGCAACACATCCACCTCCAGACAGAGTCAGCTCGTACCTTCCTGGGCTTAGGTTCTAGCAGGAGTTTGGTCTGTGTTCAGTTTCACTGTGAGCAGGTCAGTGCTTCCACCAGAGCTGCCCCTGCCCTCACACAGACCCACCAGAGGCCACTGTGCCTTGCTCAGTGCATCACTTCTTCTGCCTGAGTGTTGGCTTTGCTTTTTCCAGGAACGTGATTTTGGAAGGACAGCTGTGTCCAAGGTGGTGTTGTAGTGCAGTGCAAACCATGGCAGCAGCATTTGCTGCCTTTAATCCGTCCGATCCCTCCTTAGGGGCTGCCTGTGTTATCCATCTGCATTTAATCCAGGGTTTGGCTTTCAGGGCTAACTCAAACGTTTTTCTCTTGCTACCCTGGCTCTAAGGACGGGCAAAGGAAAGAGGCTGTTCCAGCAGAGCTTTGCCTAAGTCATGCCGAGTCTGCTGGAAATCATCTTGCCTGAGGAGTTCTGCCTGGCCCTGGGACACAGGGACTTAACATTCTCAGAAAGTCACATCTGCCAAATCTCCCTGACTTTTGCCCTGATTTTTACATACTCTACACTGCAAGAAAGTAGTAGAACTGAAAGATCAAAAAAGCACACGAGAGTATGGAAGAAAAATGAAGTGGGAGAGAAGAAAAGAAGAGGCAGGAGAGTGGGTTAATAAATTACATTTAAGACAGAGAAAGAAAGCTTTCATCCCTCTTATTCACCCAGGCTGTATGGGGCCTGTAGGACAGAAATGGGGTGCAGACACCAACACTGTTCCTCCTCAGAGGGGAAGGCAGGAGGAGTCTGAGACGGAAGGAGGAATAAGACATCAGCAGGCTGCTGTTTCACAGGCTGGAATATATTCTGCCTGTATTATGATCACTGCTCCTAGCCCTGACAGGATGAACATGAGAGACAATCCAGCCATGGGAAAGGAGGCTTCTCCCACTGAACTGGATATTGGAACAGAGGATTGACAGGTAAGATTTCTGAGAGAGATGGGACTTCAAAATCCTTGCTAAAAAGTTTTTTAAATCAATTTGCTTGTAAGACAAAACAAGCAGGGGGTGCCTTTGGCTTGCCTCAGACCAAAGCTATGGAAAGCTGGATGTTAACACAGGATGCTTTTTCACAGAGCCTCTCTCTGCAAACACCCAGTCCAGACAGACACTGCACCTCAGAGCACCACACACCAACGAAGCCATTCCTTTTTGCTCAGTACGTGCTGGAAGGACCAGACTGCAGGCTATAGTCTGGTGTTTAAATCCTTGGGATCATCAGTCTTCTCAGCAAGAAACAGAACAGGCCAAATCCTGTAAACAGTGCTGAGGATGTTTAAATACTGCAGTTCTCAGTGTCACTGGGATGAGGCTGAGCTCAGGTCTAGGGAGAAGGGCTCCTTTCAGTGCTTCCATGCATGAGACTGAACAGCATTTTAAACATGGACAGGTTTAAATCCCATTTAGAGAATTTGAGTCTATACACTTTATTTCTTCTGAAGGTAAGATATGGACAGGAAAGCAGTGACCATCTCTGCTACTTTGCTGAAAATCTCCAATGAGAATATGCCAAAAACTGAGTATCAGCTGTGCCTCTCCCATGCACAGGGACACATGCACATTATTAAATAGGGGATTTGTGCTTGGATTTAATATATGCTGTCTTCCAATATTCCAAGCCCATCTGATTTTGTTGGCAGGTTTTCCAAATGGAAACCTGATCCTTTCATTTAAATTGTGCAGAATATTAACAAATACATTCTTAATTATGAAGACTTAATGTTCAACATTCACAAGCATCACAGAATTTTCTCTAAGGTAAATTCATTACTCCCACCAGAACCTATTGCAAGGAGTTGGAAAAACCTATACCTATATATAATTACAAATGGGTGTACAATTAAGAGTTACTGTATTATTTTTTGCCTATTAACTGTTGATGTTCTTTGTTTTATATACACAGTTCTTGATATAAAGCATGTAATGACAATATTTTTCAAATATAGAAAAAACTGTATAGATATTGCAACTGTGCTACCAAAGACATTGACCAGAGCATAGGGAGGCAGAAATAATGTATCACCTGAGCAAACAGCAGACAGGCTTCCTGTGTTGCTCTTTGGGATTCTTTGCAAGCAATTCTGCTCTTCCAACCACTACCCATTTCCCTTAAGTCTGTGCATTTGCCTCACTGTACTTCCAACTTTTGACTTAGTATTGTTTTGCCAAAAAAATCCTTGGAGGGGGAAGAGCAGTGCCTGTGTGCTGACCAGAGTTCATCAGAGCCAATGCTAATTAGCTGCTGATTTCATCAGCCTTTGGTCTCAGAAATGCATCATTTTCCAGAAAGTGTTTGAAAACACTTTCTATTAATTACATAGTAAAATGATGTAATTTAGTAAAATGATGTAATTTAACAGTATTGCTTATACTTGAGACTCTTTGACAGAAATTTTTTCCACAACATGAACTTGCAAAGAGACTCTTTGATTCTGTCTGAATTTTGACTGAATTCAAAATACATTCAAATAACAACAGTAATTAGTGTTCAGCTTTTGCTACACATGTAGCACATGGATCCCAGGAGTCACAGCACTGGATAAAAGAGCTGAGTGCTCAACCATGTGGGCACCCAGAGCTCTGCCAGGCAGAGCTGGGCTGCTCACCATGACCCTTTATGGTTTCAGCTCCTCTCATTCCTTGTGTGATCTAACAGGGTCCCATGGACAGCATGGCTGGGACACAAATGCTCTTCCCCAGCCACTCACCTGAGCTGAACTGCTCCCTCTCCTCCCAGCACAGCAATGGGTCACCTTCCTGTCCCACTGCCAAAAATGGAGCTGCCTCTGAGCACCCCCCACCCCAAACCTTGCCAAGTGTGAAATTGCTCAGGACTGTGCAGAATTAACCACAGCCTGGTGAAGTTTAACCAAATGCACCACTGGGGAGTCTTGACCCAAAGCCCACCCAAGCCCAGGGGTTTGGTTTCAGCCCAGGGGGCACAGGGAATGCTGCCCATGCAGGGGGGTCACTGTTACCTCCAGCCACCTTTACCCATCCAGGGGATTCTCCTGAAGATGTCCCTTGGCAGCCTGGGAGACTCTGGGGTCTGGTCCTCCCTTGCTGCTCCACCTCCCTTCCCAGCCAGCCCAGCCAGCCTGGCCCATGGACCAGCTCTTCCATGGGTTTTTGCCCACAGGGGAGTCTATCAAGACATCCATGGCATTTCCCACAGCCCAGTTCACATCCACAGCCACAGCCCCTCTGCAGGGGATGGTAACTTGGGAAATGCTCCCCTCCAGGCTGATTTCCCTTCCCATAACATGAGCATTTTTAGCGTCTTCCAAAGGAACACACAGGAAAAGCAAGAGCTCTGCCTTGCCCGTGTTAATGAAAGCCCAAGTCAGGGGCACCTGGTCCCTCCCCAGAGCCCAGGACAGCCACACCAGCAGAGCTCTGGCTGCAGCACTGGGGATCCCTGAGAAATGGCACTGCTTGTGCTGCCTAAACACAGACCACGTATTTATTCCTGCTGCCATCCACCTATCTGTCCAGTTATCTTCTTTTGTTTCATATGTTTAATTTTAAACCTAATGTCAAAACTCTGAGTATAAAATGAAATACATTTTTGTTTAAAATACTGTGGGCAATTTTTATAGAACATCCTTTTGAAAAAAAAAAAAAGTGCAGAGATCAATTTTTTTAAGTCCATCCCGCAGGCACCATCATTTAATTATGAGTGAGACATAAATTATGCATTTACACATTGTTGCATTTTCTATAAAATGGTGTGGAGATTTTTTTTTGTAGTTTTTGGAACTCTCTCTTTCTTCCTAGAGGCACTTTGGAGGAAAAAAAAAACCTGCCAAAGGCTATACATTGATGAAAAAAATTAGCATTTATCAGTATAACACCATTATGAGGCCAGCATGGCACTAACATACACAAAATCTAAATGTATTTTTCTGCTTAGACTTAGGAAAACCTGAAAGACTGTGATCTCACCAGGCAGAAAAATGTTTCTGTGCAGTATAAGCACTGAAAGTAATTGGGCAGAAGCAAATAATTTGCATATAATTGAAGAAGACATAGTAAAAAGCAGCCCAGACAGGGAGGAGGCAGCAGGGATGGTTCATTACCTGCACGGAGTTCAGCCGGCAGTATCCGTTCAAGGGAAACCTGATAACGTGGGTGGGGTCCTGGTTCCAGCCCGCGTTCACCGAGTTGCACATGACATCCCCGGTCTCCGGGAAGATCTCTTCTATCAAAGCCTTCTCCCCACTCAATGCAATTCTTTCCCCCAGATCTGGAGTCACTCTTACAACCAAGCAGTCACAAGGCTGGAAATGTTTCCTTTGTTCTTTCTCTTGTTTCCATCGCTCAAGTTCCTTAATCATTGGCTGCAGCTGGTAATACTTGGCTTCTTCATATAAAAGATTAAAGTCCTGGGAAAAAAAAAAAAAAAGAGAGAGGGAGAGAGAGAAACTAGAAATGCCTATAGTTCTCTTTTAAAAATGAGTATTGTTCCTGTTTGACCTACTTAGGCTTATGTATTGTCAGCAAGAGAGCAAAGGCAACAGGTACCCACGTACTCACACCTCCACAGAAAACCACACGGTGCTGGTGTTGAATTGTTTGAGCTGACTGAGAAGTTCCCATTGCACTGAATTATCCTTTCATTTATTATCCCACAAGCTCAATGCCAGAAGGCTTCACTCTTGGGTTAAGAAATCAGAATAGCTGGCTGCAATAAACAAAGCTCCTCACTGATGTAAGAGAAGATGTTCCAAGCCCCACTCTTCGCTCGTGGCCTCGGACACTTCTGATCTCACAGCAGATCCCAGGCTGCGCTGCCGCCTCTCACACCCGTGAGGAGATGGAGATGTCAGTTCAGCTTCACTTCTCACCTGTCTTTGCTGAGGCTGAAATTCAGCTACAGCAGCTGAGCTGCTGCCTGCAGTTGATGACTATTCATGTATTTAAAGTACACTTTGGAGCCTGGTAAATTACACGGAGGCAGTGACCATCCTGCTGGCCGGGAGCTCAGCTGTGTGCTCCAAGGCTGGAAAGAAGCAGTTCTTCCCTGCCATTTGTCCATCGCTTCACTTGGGCTGTGGGCAATTCAAATTCCCAATTTGATCCAATTCCCAGTTCAGTGATTGTTTCATCAGACTCTGACAGATCTTCCCACCTCAGCTGAAATATCTGAGAGTCCATGGAGGCAAAGTGTGAGAGCACCCCCAGACCCGAGGAGGCAGCTGAGCCCCAGGCCCAGCCAGGTGAGGAGGAGAGGGAAAAAGTTCCCCTGGGGGAACTTTGCTCCCCCAGCCTCCTCCAGCCTCCGAGGGGAAGAGGAGCAACAAGAGCTCAGCTCCTCCCTGCAGAGACCCGGCTTTGCTTTCCCTGCTCTTGCACCTCATTACACATGCAAATGCTGCACCACAGGTGCTTTTATGGGGTGTGCTGGAGGTCAACACCTGGGACAAAAACCAGTTCTACACCAATGAAATGAAAAATAAATGAAATGAAAAGAAAAATCAAGACTGAAATGACTGAGATCATTTGGCCTGGAAAGAATTATATGACAAGAAGCAACCAAGAAATGGGCACCAAAATCACATGAAAAATAACGGGTGTGCTGCCCCAGGACTCAGGGAGGAGGGGGAATCAAAGGCCAATGAACATGCAGCACAAAAAGGTGTGACTCTACATAGTGGTTTGGAATTAACCTGTAAAGTCTCCTGCTGCAGGGTATTACTGAACCAAAGCAGTTATCTCTGCTCAAATTTGGCACCACAGACCCACTGGTAGTGGAGGTGCTCCTTCACTCCAGGGCTGCCTGCAGCCCGGAGACAAATGAATATTCACAGTGACAGGGCAAGGTGATCGACTCACAAAAGGGACATCCAATCCTTTCCATCTCTTTGATGTCTGCTGAGGTTGGGACAATGTGCACACAGCTAAGGGAGAAAAAAGGACTGGAGGATAAGAGGAGCACAGAGGAAGAGGGATAAGAGCGAGTGGGAAGAAATGAGGGCAACAAACACTCTCACGGGACAGCTTGAAGGTGGAAAACAGAAGATTAAAGAAGAAATCATGCAGAGCATGCTGCAAACAACCAACAACCAGTGCTGGGAACAGGCCAGGCAAAGAGCTGTGGAGGCTGCCTGCACTACCTGGGCCCAGGTAAGACAGCATCAGCCCCAAAGCCTCTCATGGAAGGTATTCCCACCCTTCCCAAAACCAGCACTCTGCTGAACCATTACTGCTTTTCTCTGTCCACCAGTGATGCTCCCTGGGCACTGAACAGGGGATCAGTTTAAACCTACAGGGATTAGTGGCCTAAATAAAAAAAAAATAAATTCTGAAATCTCTGTGCAGGACACTGAATCAGCACAGTCTGCCACTGAACTGTGTTCACTACAGAGGTGTGTGCAGTGGCCTGCCAAATGTTCACCTGGCATCTGCTGGTGCCATGGATTGCTTTTCCAAGCAAGGAAACATGCAATGCTAAGGAAAAATGTAATGGTGTAGAGTGAACAGGAGCAGCCAGCACTTTCTGAAGGCAATGGAAAGTCACCTGCTGTTTTCAGTAGGTCCTGAAAAACCAGTTTTAGAGTATCTGGGTACATGGACACTATAAAATAAGGTATTATTTGTAAAATCAATCAAGTGAATATGAGCTAAGAAAACTCAACAGTAAAACCTGGAAGAGATGGTACAGTGATAGAAAGGACAGCCCTTCACTTCTGAGACCAGAGAGTGGCACAGGGCTCCTGGGGCTGGATGCAAGCCCAAAGCCCATTACATTACAGAGTCTCTGACTGCCTCCCCTGGCTTTGGACTAGCCTGGCAGTATCCTGAATCACAGGATTCAATGGTCCTGCACCCTCGGGCCAGAACAGCAATGCCATAAACCAAGCACAACCCAGATCACACCAGCCCTACTTCTCCCACAGCCAACTCAGCCCACCCCATCAACTGCAGCTTTTCAGTGCCTTGCTAGCTGTCATTTGCCCTAAAATGAACAGGATAAATTTTACATTCTGATACCATTTTGTGAGAAGAAAACCTGCTTTCAAATGGAACAGCTCTTCCATTACTGTTCCCAGAATGACAGAGCCACACTTCAGGGGGCTGTGTGGAAATCAGAGCTGAGCTGGAGCATCACATGCTCTGTGGGACAAAGTGGGCACCTGCTGCACCAGCCTGGGCTGAGCCACAGTGTTTGGGTCAGTCTCTAAAGTCACACTCTCATGCCTGGGTGTATTCCACACTCGGGTTCAGCACAAATATGGGAAGGGTTGTGCACCTGAAGAAGGGTCCTGTAACACACCCTGGGAACTGAGGTGTGCTGGTGATGTCAGAGAATCAGGGCACTACTGACAGGCAGTGCCAGGAAGGGGAATTTGTTGTGCTGTAGCACAGTAACAAGTGAAGAGGATAAAAAGGAGTCTTCTGTAGCAAGAGAATTCACTGCTGTCCACCAGTGACAGTGCTGGGAAGGAACACCTTGTGTGACCCCACTGCTGCCCACAGCCAGCAGCAGCAAAGACTGCCCCTGCTCCTCTTGTGGGACATTTGGCCTTTCTGCAGGGAGGGACTGGGGCAGCCTGAGGGAATCTGCCAGTGTGTTTAGGGAGGGAAGAGGATTTCACAGAGCCAGGAATACAGAATGAGTGGCTCACAGCATGGGGGTCAGGTTCTCTAGATCCTGTGCTTGGACAGGGTCATGGGCTCCACACACCAAGCCCACACTCTTTTCCTCCAGGTTTTACACATGGTTCAGAATCCTGTCTGTGACCAGTCTGGGAGAGCCCAGCTCTGGACTACCTGCACTGAATGCTTGGATGCCCAGGTAATACTGGCACAGCTATTTCCACCCTTGCACTGTAGATATCAAATCCTACCCTGAAGATTTACTTAAGTTTAATATGAAATGTAAAGCAGAAGAATTAAACCCACAAGAGCCCTGGCCAGGGAGGTGCCACAGGAACTGCATGAGAACATTTCCATGCTGTTAGTTTTGATAAGTTACCCAAGGCAGATGCTGACATGACTGGAGAGGCACATCTCACTGGCACAGGCAGGGAGTAGCCACAGTGGCCAAGGGCACAGAGGTTCACTGAAACTCAGCCCCAGGGCACAGCTCTGTCCCACACCAGCCCTGATCCCTGCACAGGGACACCTGCAGCCTCCCTCCCACAGAGCTCCAGCCTGCTGGCAGGGCAGTGGTGCTGAGCAGCAGGCAGGATTCCACAGCAGATTTTGTACAATGCCCAGGAGTTCTTGTCCTGCAGGACTAATGCATCTCCCATTTCTTACAAGCATTATTTCCCTGTGTTCCCAGCTCCCTAACAGCAGTACCAGAGCCAAGTACTATGATAGATAGTGGAGATGCTTCTGTTTAGCCCAGGAACACATTTTCCTCTGAAGGTGATTCCCACCACCAGTGGTAGTCACAAGCAGCGTGCTCTTTAAGAGACTGAAAGGGGAGATAGCCAGTACAGCCTTTAATTTTTCTGTAAAGTACCACAAAAAGCCTTTATAGCTACCATGAGCCTTCAGCTTCCTGTGGCTGTTGCAGGAACTAGTGGGAAGTTCTGCCAGGTCACCTGAAGAAGGGAGCAGACAGGCAGGTGGGATGCACACAGCCTCTCTCCAGCCACAGCTTCTGGCCTACATTTAGATCTCATGGGAAACAGAAACAGATCTTTCAAAGATGCAGCCTTCTGCCTTTCACAAAATAATTTTCTGCTTTTTGTTCAGTAGAAAAGCTTTTTCTGTGGTGGATTTCAGGTGGGCTAAATTCTGGCAGTCACCTGTGACAAGGGTGCCATCTTCCTGGGGGGAGGTGGGAGGTGTGACCTGCAGGCCAGCAGTGCTGCTGTTTCCATGCCAGTGCCAATGGGCAGGAGCAGATCTGCTACCAGGCACAGCCAGCCAGCACAGACTGAGACCATGTGTCCCACAGACCTGGTGCTGATCTCTCAGTACCACAGACATCCTTTATTTTTGTACCTAATGTTGACTCCTGCTCAGGCTGAAATGGCTCTTCCTGTCCATTTTTCTCTTGTTATTCTTTATTACATGAAACAACAAACTGTCATCCTAACTCAATGTTTCTTTTATATTTTTAGTGCTGTGAAGATCTGACTCCTGGCTATGAAAGAAAGTTGCTCACTTCTACAATGACAACTGCACTGTTTCCTGAGGTCAGTTTGAGAAGACTTTAGATGCAAGCACACAAATTTTGTACCTGTATTAATAAATTAGAGTGGTGGCCCTGTCATCCTGGTGCTACAGGTGATCTCTGTAATCCACATAAAACTCAGATGTCCTGTGCCTTTGAGCTCCTCCCTCTCTGAGAGGGAATAACAATATACACACTGCCTGTGTGCATTTCTGTTTGATGCTCTCTGAGCAGGGGTGAGTCTCAAACAAGAGGCACAGCAGCTCCTGGTTTTGTGTGCAGTTAGGCATGGACAACAAAGGGGACACGTGCTGCTCGTCCTGGGGAGCCCCTGTGATGGCAGGGGACATCAAGGCAGGGGAGTCTGGCCAGCAGAGGAGGAGCAGCAGCAGCCAGCCCCTCAGCAGCAGTGTGGCAGAGCTGAGCTGGCCCCGTGCTCTGCCCGAGGGGACACTGAGCCAGGGCAGGCAGGGGGAGCTGGCAGCAGCTCCAGCCAGGCACCATCACCAGCCTGGCACGGGCTGGCTGCAGAGCAGGACCAGCCACACACTCAGCCCTCAGCACACCTCATGTGGCTTAAAACCCCCTAAACCCAGGAAAATTACAGGAACCATAGGAGTGCCACTTTCAGCAGGAAGACCTGGGAGACACTTTCAAGCTCTGTCTTAGTAGTAGTTGCAAGTGTAATTAATATTCACTGTAAACACACCACTCAGACTTGATAATAAAGAATCACTAGCCTCGGAACACACACCCCACCTTCTCTGCATTTCAGTGTTAACTTCGTCTGAAAACAACACTGAAATAGCAAACACAGTAATGCTGGTGTGGTACTAACATTCCAAACTTTCCAAAATAACCATCTGAGCAGCAATTCAAGTTGAAAAGCAACTTGGCTAAACCTTGAGGCTAATAAACTGCTTGATTAAATTAAGGGGTAAAAACTAATAAATATTCAAAACACTTGATAGTGCTTTGTTTGACATAAAGAACATTTAATGCAAGTCTCACTGGAAAAGCTGTCAGGTTTTATACCTTAAATAGAGTTTTGCATTTAGAAACACCGAGTGATTCCATTTGCTGCCTTTGATTATTGTCTTCTGTCACTTTAATCATGCTGGCAAAATTACACGATTTCTGTGAAGTTAAATCCGTTTACAGTGCAGTTTTAATACAGCTTTACAGAGCATTCTTCTCTGCATTTTGATTTAGTTACTCCCTACCTAGCAATGCTTTGCTTTGTTCTTGAGCCCTCATTAGCCTGGGGTTTGCTCTAAAGCTCTCCCAGGGAGGAACTAAAGAAAAGGCAGTTTCCCTGCGCAAAGGGACGGTGAGGAGCAGCAGCCTGAGCGGGCACGGCTCCCCCAAGCCTCCAGCCCTGCCAGGCTCCCTGCTCAGACAAGTCCTTGGCACCCACGGGCACCCTCCCCTCCAGGCTCCAGCCAAATCCTGCTGCTTCTGTGACTGAGCACCTCTGAAACCTGGATGCTGGTCTAGGCCACGATCAGCTCAAACCACCTCTCTCTTCTCTCCTACC
>VXBC01005607.1:45414-65154 GCA_013399945.1 Ploceus nigricollis | reverse complement strand
GGTTGCAGCAGGTCACAGAGAGCTGCTGCTGCTGAGATGGAGCCACATGGGAGAAGTTCCTGTGGGAGGGACCCCACGGTACTGCAGGGGAAGAGCCCCTCTCCCTGAGCAGCAGGGGAAGCTCTGGAGGATGAACTGACCAAAAGCCCCATTCCCTGACCCCCTGTTCCATCAGGGGAGGGGCTAGAGCTGGGAAGGAGGGGGGGCTGGGGGGAAGGGTTTATTTTACTTCTCATTATCCTACTCTGATTTTGTTAATAATAAATCCAATTAATACCTCTAATTCCAGCCTGTTTTGCCTTTGATGGTATTTCCTGAGTGATCTCTCCTGGTCTTTAACTCATGAACCTTCACTGTATTTTCTCTCCCCGGTCCAGCTGTGGAGGGGTGAGAGAGCAGCTCTGGTGGTGCCTGGAGTCCAGCCAGGGTCAACTCACTGCAGGGAGGTAACTCACAGGGTAACATGTTTATCCATCTCCAACTCCTGAGCCTTCCTGTTCCTGCCTCCCAGTGCTGATCCTGGAATGCCACAGGAGTTTTTGAGCCATATGCTCACTTTGCCATGCTTCTGAAGGATATTACACTCATTAACTATGGAGCACCTGAAGGAACTGCAGGATCTATTACCTAGATTTAATACTTCCTATTTTGCTGTTCAGGCTAGGATATCTATTTTTGTTACAGATCAGAGCTAGTCTATACAGTATCAACATGTATTTTTAAAAGTCAATAATCCATAAAGCACATTATAATCTACCATGCAGAATCATTCTTAGGAAGCTCTGGAAGGATTTTCTTTCTTCTTTCTATGCCACCACTAAAAAAGCAAAATTAGGTATATAATGGATTTTGTAGTTAAAACAAAGCCATGGACAATTCTGTTTTCTGCTCACTGTTACTATCAATTAAAGTCCACTGGAGCAACAGGTAATAAAATCCACTGAAGTGGAAATTACCTATTATTTTTGAAATACCACAAAGAATTCATGGTAAGAGTGAGAGATGCTTGTTGTTTATAGCCTATCTACACATTTAAGGCACTTTAGCAGATGACTTTGATATGTAACTTCCTGGAAATGTGTGTGTATTCATAGTTTGATGCACTACACTTATCTCTTAACTTGCAGAAACAGTATCAACTTGACATAAATTAGCAGGTAAGACAAGGAAGTGGAAACACTAATCCAAGCAGAGCAGCCTGTGTCTTTTCCTGAATGAAAAATTCTCTTGGTAGTCAAGAGCCACTCTGGCCCTGTATCCCTTCAGCCAACATCCCAACAGGGAGGAGGAGGAGTGCTCAGACAATTACAGTGAGCAGACCAAATACAAGGGAACTGAGATTCCTGTAAGCTCTTCACTCTCACCAGGTTTACAGGGGTATTAACCCTAAGCCCTTCACCTGCTGTGGGATTAGGCCCATCAGCTCTGGTCACTCACCCCCAGTTTCTCAGCAGCCAGCTTCTCCCTTCATCAGGCTGATGATTCCAATTTGCCTTACTCAAGAGTTTGTCTATTTTAGTGTGTTAACAGCTATGAAAATACTTCACTAAACAAACAAAAAACTTTCATTTTTAAGAATGAAAAAGGTTCATTCTTAAATATAATTTCTAGTACATTAATTGCTGTATCAGGAATCCTTTAATGTAATTTGGCACACACCTACATCCATAGGTAAGGGAAGCAGATACACACAGAGGACACAGACCTTTTGCTACACACACATCAGCATCCCACCACACCTATTTAACTCATCAGTGATGAAAAGCATTTGCTGTGCTCAGCAAGGGAAAAAATGTAACTTTCAAATACAGATACAATTTGCATTTCTTCATTACAAGTTCCCTACCTGCCACTGACATGGCTTGTTCATCTTTGGCACCAGGGACAGTGACAAAGAGCCTGCCATGATTTATGATGCTGAAACATTCAATTCCCATGGTTTGGTCTGGCTGAGCTGCTCTGGAGGGACCATGCCCAGAGCAGGGCTCTGGCCATGCCAGGTGTGAGCATCCAGGGCATCCCAAGCCAAGCTGTTACTGCAGTGCAGGACAGGCCAGTTCTGCCACCCCTGCTCCCAACAAGCACCAACTGTTTGGGGAGAGGGGGAACAGCAGAGTCTGGCTGCCTTGCATGTTTTTAATAAAAGTCACCAAATAATATGAGCCTTCGAAGCACAGGATGTGTTTAGGGTAGGAGCTGAATATTATTCTTTCAGTGAAATACTCTGAGATCAAGCAATTACATAGAAGTTGCTGCACTGCAGGTAATATCCATCTACCTGGGAATTCCTCTCTTTATTTTAAATTGAGGACTTACACTTGAAGTTAAAGAAGAATGTAAGCTGGATTTCTGGTGCTACTGATTTTTTCCAGTATAACATTCTGTTATATGCTATATATAAGCTCTTTTTTCTCTCCTTGTGCCTTTTACTTCATTCTAATTGAACTTTTGCCTAAATAGTTGGGGAAGATTAAAAACATTAATATAAATTTATATGGTATCCTCTATTATGCCATTGTTCCTGCTGCTCTGATTTGAGGCCTGTGAGGATTCTGGGCCTCTCATGTTTTCTCAACACATAATTTACACTAAATATTGGTAACGAAAATAAACTTAGAACAAAAATTCTTTCATTTAAACCAAAATTCATAACTAGCATCTTAGTTTTGCAAAGGTTTTCCAAAGATCCCAATCCTGCAAGAACTGCAGCTCAAACTCTGTGGGAGTTGTAGGCACTCAAGGAAATTAAGTTGTTAATACATGAGAAGATACAAATTTCAAATAAAACATTCCTGCCTGTACAAGTCTTTTCTTGCTATTCCTTTAACCATCCCTTCCCCTTAATCCTGGTGCTATGAGGGCCCTGGTGAGGGCAGGGCAGCACCAAACACCAGCTCTCTTGCTGCTCTCCTTCCTTCTGTAACTTCCAGGGGAGGATAACTCAGTATTTCACTAAGATTTTCAATCTAAATCTGGACTTACTTCCATTACCAACAGCCCAGCTGGGCATGCTGGGAGGTTGAGAGCACGAGACATTGGTTAGATTATAATATAGATTATAATATAAATGGGCTAAATCCTCCCTCGTTGGAGTCAAGAGTGAAACTCCCACTGAGACTCAGTGAAGGCAGGGAAAAATTCAAATGGAACTCATTTCCCTTTCAGGGTGTGAGTCTGGCCCTCCACATCTTTTGCATGTGTGGGTGCTGTGAAACCAGAACGTTTCAGCAGGAGAAAGAGGGGTGTCACTGACTCAAGGGCTCCACAACCTTTTACAGGCACAAATGGTGACACCCAGCACATTGACTGTGGCACACACTGCTCACACACAGCTGCAATGTCTAACCTGCTGGAGTCACACACCTCCACTTCTAATCCCACACAAAAAGCTGAGCAGTGTTTTCCTGTGATTATCTCCTTTATTTCCAGATTCACAGGAAACAGTTCCCAGACCCAGGCTGCCCAGGACCTGCAGCTCTGCATCACCTGGGCTGAGCAGGGACACCCAGTGACCCTGGGTGCCCACACTGGCCTGTGCTGCACTGGGACACCCCAGTGCCGTGAACAGCAATGATTCCAGTCTCTCTGGCTACTGAGACATCAGCTTTCTGTGACAAGCAGCTGTCCCTGTGCTCAGACATTTCTTGTTCTGCTGAACTGGTAGGCTCTCCTGCTGCTGACAATAATTTGGGAAGAACCCAGCTTGTCTTACATTCTTGCTCCATTTGCTTTTCCTGCAGCCCATCCTTGTGTCCTCCACTGAGCTGGGGACAAAAAAGACACCGATTTTGCCCAGTCCCAGAATGTAAAGCTGCTGCAGCACAGGGCTGCCCACCTCCAGCACAGCTCACATCAGCACCTGCTCTGGAGCAGACTGCAGGAACTCACAGGACACTGTCACTGCTCCTGTTTCCCTCCCAGCTTGTGTGTGATTGGGAAGTTGCATTCAGCAAAATATCCATCCATATTTTGTTTTGATAAAATAAACATTGAATAATGTTTATTCTCTTGTTTATTCTACCTTTTGATTAAGCTGTAACCAATGTATTTTTCCTGGCTGTTCATTTAAAGAAACTGAAGACATCAAGAACAACTTGTTAAAAAGCTATTTTGAGGGGAAAACAATCCCCAAAGCCCACAGAGCTACACCAAGCAGGAAGATTTGTGTATGTTTTTTGCTGGTGAGCCTGAGCCATTGGCAGATGAGCAGAAAAAAAAGAGGAATTTCCAGCAGGTTTTTCACTTCTGCAGCTGGAGAGCAGGGACAGACAGGAAGCAACACACCAGCACCATGTCTGCTGGGAAGAGCCCACCCCCACAGCCACGTTCCCAAAAAAGGAACCCCTGTCTAGGGGCTACAGAAAAGGAAGCCCCACCCAGGAAGGAGACAGCAACACACCTGCTGCACAGAGGACACCTGCCCTACAAAACTGAGCTTATCAAAAACTTTAAAATTATAAGTAAACTGTTCACCATTGAGTTCTGATGAGCTGCTGAAACCTGAACCCGACTTTCTTATGTGACTGTAAGAGGTTCATTCTTAAATACAATACTCTAGTCATGGGTTTGATTCTGGTTCCAGTGAAGTCAAGGCCAAATCATCCTCTGATTTAACTGGAAGCAGAAATAGGCCCCCATTTTAACCCTCATGCCTGCAAACAGAATACAATGGATGTGAAACAAAGAAGAAATACCTTTGAAACTGGTATTAACTCCAAGCTTTATTATCCCCCCTCCATAAGACTAAAAAGCAGTCATTGCATTTTTTTCCTCATTCAACAGCAATTTTATGTACTACTGGCCAAAATTCAGCCCTCATTCCCTCCAAGACAACCCTGGCACAAGCAGAGGACCCAGTTTCTCCACTGTCATGTGCTGCTTCCCATGGAACTCCACTACCCAAACCTGCCCATGGAGCTGCATGTGAGTTCTGCAAGGGCAGAGCTCAGTCTGCATTCCCCAAATGCCAGAGCTGCAGCCTTTGGTGTAAATTGCACTGGGACAAATCACTGGCCTAACACAGTATGACACCAAAGAGGTTAAAGAGACTCCCTGGTTTTCATTGTCCACTTTCTCAAGAGAGATTTGCTGCTGCCAAAGCATCTCCAGCCCTAAATGGATTACCTGCAGCAGGGCAGCAGCTGCACTCCTTCAGAGGGAGGGGAGAGGGGAGCCTGCCCTGTGCTCTGCTTCCTCAGAGCTCCAGCCTCATGGTGCACACCTCAGCTGCCAGAGCTCACCAGCTGATCCCTTCTCAGCCTGACCAGGAGGAATGGTGCAAATGCTGCAGAGTAACTTCCCAGCAGCCACGTGCAGGACTCCTCCCAGGGTTTGCTTTCTGTGACCCTCAGCAGATAAAAAGCAGCAATTTTGGCTTTTAAACACATACCATACTGCAGTAGAGCCAATTTAACACAGTACAGGTGAGCACCAAATCCCTCTGCTCTGCCCCTGTGTCCTGGTGCCAGCTCTGACAGACAGGCAGCTGTCAGTGCCTGCATCAGGAAGGAACACAATCAAGCACTCTTGTGAAGCTGAGAGCTGTCCTTCCTGGCTGAGTTTCAAGTGAGAGCAAGTCAGGTAAAAACAAACCCCTGTAAAGTTTTTACAGATGTAATTTCATTTTTAAGCATCAAAAGAATGAAGTACATGCTAACCACAGCAGCTGAGATGAAGGAGTAGGCAGTCTGGTGGACAGAGCATGGAGAAGTGAGTTTATAACTCTGGAGTTTAATTCCATCTCTGCAGCTTCTCCCAGCTGTAAATTCGGATTAGGAAAGCCACCAACCTGGTGTAATTCTGTATCAGTGGAGTTATAGCAGCCATGAGAGTGACTGACAATACCTGTCCCTGCCATCAGATTATGCATTTAATGTCAGGACAGCACAAGGAACAAGATGAGGCACTGCAAGGCCTAGATATGCTCATCAATTTATTACATTTCACACAACAAAAACTTGGCAAAGTTCATGGGGGTAACAGCAGCACAGCCTGCATCAGCTCCTGCCTGGCATCCTCCACACCAGCTTGTTACTCTGTGCTCCAGAGATCCAGCTTCCCTTCTGCTTTCACATTTGAATCCTGTGTTTGCATGCCTGCATATTTCTTCTATTTAAATATGCACTTTGTTCTTCAAGATTTCATTAACCCGTGAATAGATTAATTCGGATTTCAGTTACACTGATACAAATTTAAAGGAACTCCTTCAAAACCAGCAGTCACATCTTTAGGAAGGCCAGGAGAGGTTTAAGCATGCACCTGTAAGGGCAGGACACTTAGTGCTGGTTTTACACCCTCAGGAGTCCTTTAGACCGGGCACTGTGGGCACCCAGCAGAGGCACCTGAGTGCAGCGCTCAGGTTCTGGTAACTCCTCACCACAGAGCACAGCACACCAGCCCTGCTGTAACTCCACAGAGGACAAGGATTGTTTTGGCCAGGTCTATTATTAGGCTCATTTTCTAAAACAATAGGGCTTGTTTTCATTTAAGCTTACAGTAAAACTCTCATTGACTTCACTGGAAGAGAGACGTGGCCCAACACACCAATATCCAAACCACCTCCATTTATTTCAGTGCAAGGAGGCAAGGAAGTAAAAAGGTCCAATGTAGTTCCAAATCTTTAGATTTCACAAATGATCACAAGCATGTAGGTCACAATATGCACACAGAACGATACCTACAACCACCACCAGTGGGATCATTAAAATAATTAAGTTAGGCCTAGAGACAAATTCATTTCATAACATGTTCCTTACAAACCAGATACCCCCTTGCTCCATAATCTAGGGAGTCTGTTTTATAAACTTCCTAAGTAGTTCATGAAATATCCCCTTAAGCAGACTAGGTCTACTTGCCATTGCAGGGTCTCTGTAAATCAAAAGTTTATGAATCAAAAGACACACCCCAGTGATGTGTGTTCAAAAACCAGCTGGGAAGGGGTAACACCTCATCAGCCCCAGCGCTGCCGTGGTGAGCTCTGACCTCAGGACACGATTTCCAGCACAAAGCTGCTGAACCTGCCTCTTCTCACAGCTCCTCTGCCTGCCACGAGGGAGCTGCATGCACAGCACACGAAGCAGCAATCAGTAGAGGAGATCCCCCTTTAAGTGTAAAGATGCTGCATTTCATAGCACAGCATCCTTACAGTACTTAACACCACACTGCTGAGCAGGAAAGAGCCTCCACTTGCAGCAACTAAAAGAAGAGGCAGTTACTTCCACAGCATCCTGTGAAGTGGTTTCTCAAAATACTCTGCTATGCTCATGCTTTCCCTCTTGCCATCCTGAAACTGACTGCTGAAAATACTTAAATTATGCTGCTGGTACCCAAGTGCCCTGTCAGGTAAGTGATAAGCAAAAGTAGCAACAAAAGAAATGACAAACCAAACTTGACCAACAAGAAACTGAGATAAATACAGAGTGCTAAATGGAAAAAAAAGTTGACATTTTGGTATCCTTGTCTGCTGGCTTCTCTTTGATTTTTTTAGTAAACCAGACTAGTTTTCAACCTCTTGTAAGCAGGAAGGGTGGGAATCACTGATGTGGTAAGTGTAACTCAGCTACAGTCATGTTATCATTGCAGAACATGAGAGGGAAGAGCAGAAAACAAGGCAAGGTCAGCTGGGGTTTGCACCAAAGGTACTGGACATGAACATTCAGTGTTCATCTCTTGGATTGCCCTCAGTGGCCATAAGTGCCATCCCTCCTGCCACAGCCTGGCTGCACCAGCTGCATGACAGGCCTGCTCTTCTTTTGGATTAGCTGAGGCAAGGCAGCTGCTATCTGGGTAGGACTGTGCAATTTTCTCAGATTCAGGGGTTTTGAACAACCTGTGCCAGGCACAGCACCACAACCATGTTATTTCTCTAAGTCATCTGAGTGTTGATTTGCTATCTGCTTCTCCACAGAAAGAGCTCAGTCTGCCCCTTCCTAGTCACCATAATACCCACTCATGTCTCCACACAACCCAGGCTGCAAATGTAGAGAAAAAATATAATTTCTGAAAAAACGTTCATCAGAGACCAGCCAGGCAGTATTTCCTGAACATTTCAACTTTTCCAAGTAAACACACAAATAATTTGTTCATCGACAGGACCCAATCTCAGCACCCAACTGCAGCAAGATTTGCCCTCCCAAAGGCTCTATTCTGCTTTCCTCTCCAGAGCCTGTGGGCAGCTCCCAGTCTGTGGCTGTGCTGGCAGTGGTTAGCAAGCCCAGGAAGGAGCAGACACCTTTGTGACAGCAGAGAGCTCAGCTCTGCTGTGGCTCCCTACATGCCCGTTCGTAGGAGACCCTGCAGAGGTGGACACAAACAGGACTGAAGAATCAGTTTCCATATCAATTCCTTCCTTCCCATCTCCCTAAATCAGTGGGATGCAGGGTTAGGGTTACAGGGATCCTCTACCACCAAAGCTACTGCTCCAGCTGTGCAACCACAGAGGAACTCGTGGAAATCTGCTAGCACAGTGTGCCTCCTCCATGGGCTCTGACAGACACTGCACCCAGGACTGTCCAGCTAGTGACAGAGTATCTAACAGCATCCTTCCCAGCTGTGAATACATCCCTGTTACAGATTATTTTTATTTTCCATAGAGACCAGGCCATGTACTCCTCCTCTGGCACCTGGGACCGGTGCAGCTCAAGCTGTAGCAGCTCTGGTCAGTCCTCCTCCTGCTCTGGAGCTGTGCTGCATGTGTCCAAGCAGCAACACACAGTGCTGTAGGACACAATGCCTGTAGGAACAAACACTTCACACCTTTCCAGAGCTTATCAAAGTGCTGCAAGAACTTGTGTGACCTTGGCCATGGAGCACCTGTAATGAGCTGGCTCTGCAGATGGGGACAGACAGGTTCAGCTCACACCCCCTGATAAAGCAGACTGGCAAAGGGAGACCCTGTGCTTGCTCCAACTCCTGCTTTAGTTAGTACAACATCCACAGGCAGATTGGGGGGAAACAGAGGATGCAAAGGGGGAAAAGCCCTCCTCCGGGTTTTTATCTTATGGGTTCTGCTGGCCAAAGCTCCCT
Organism: Ploceus nigricollis; assembly: GCA_013399945.1. Lineage (NCBI taxonomy): Eukaryota > Metazoa > Chordata > Aves > Passeriformes > Ploceidae > Ploceus > Ploceus nigricollis. Next base: position 56,130 of record VXBC01005607.1, on the reverse strand, counting down.
TAGAAACCAGAGACACATCTGCTCAGTGACCAGATAAGAAAAACTCCAAAGATTTATCTCTGAATCTCAGGTGCATAATATGAATCCAAAAACTATGTTAATCTCTATAAGAATTCATATGTTAATTCAGAAAAAGCACTGCATATAACCAAAACCTCTGGGTTTTGGCTCCTTTACTTGCTCTCATCTGCAGCATACACCCAGCTGCCTGGCAGAGGGCAGAGCCTGGGGAGCCTGGCAGGCTCAGCCCTCGCTGCAGAGCTGCCACGCTGGTGTGGCAGTGCTCTGCCCCTCAGAGCATTCCTAAAGTGCAAGGAAAACACTTGTTCCTGCCTCCTCAGGTGCTCTGCTCACAAGTCTGTGTCTGGTTAAGTTCACAACAGCCACGAAGATGAAGGAGCTTTGTGCTGCAGCTGACACACAGCACGTTTGTAGTGCCCTGCTGGAACCCGGGGTGCTGGATCTGCCCCTGGAGCTGCCTTTGGGGAGCACACAGCTCCCAGGCTGGGACTGCCAGTGTCACCCACAGCCAGGGCACTGCACAGCTGGCCTGGGGGGACAGTGGTGCCTTACAGAGGCTGAAATGTGCCCCTGTGCCCTGCCCTGGGCCTGAAAAGCGTGTGGGGGTGAGGAGGGACTGGGCACTGCACAGCTGCAGGGTGGGTGAGCAGCACGGAGTGACAGTGGCATGGAGAGACCTGGGGACACCTGAGGGAGGATGAATGTGACTGCAGGGGTGCAGCAGCAGGGGCTGGCAGGAGCCTGTGCTGTCCCAGAGAGCCAACACTGCTCCACATGGGGATCCTACCCCAGCTGTGCTCTGCTTTCACAGCCACCAACACTCACTGCTCAGGAACACATCTGGCCTTCACCCCACTTAACCTGTCTTGAGCAGAGCCTTGTTTAATCACTGATTTACACCCTAACTGCCAGCATGGGGTAAGTGACAGAATTTGCTAATTGGACACTGTCTTCAGGCAATAACCTCAATAATACACAGATTTGATGCAAAATTAGCAAATAAATTATTATAAGACTGACACTGAATACATGAGCAAGACATATGAGATGTTCTCAGCTCTGCTAAACCCAGAGAATTATACATCCTAAATATATCCAAATTAAGACTTTCCCTGCCCCCTCCCAAGAAGTGCAGATTGGGAGCCCTTCATGTAAAGGATGCTGTGGGAAATCTGTCTAGTAGACCTCAGGAGGTGTGTCTGAGCTGGGAAAGCCCTGCATCCAGCTCTCAGGGTCAGTAATCATGCTCCATCAGGGAAAACAGAGGGGTCCTCAAACTTGGAGCACAGAATTCCCCTGAGCTCAGTCCAGGCTGCTGGGGCTGCAGAGGAGGGGGGAGAAGCAGATCTCAGGTGTCAGTGCTGAGCTCCAACATCCAGAAAGAGGTGCTGGAGGAAAAGGCAGGTGAATCAACACCCAAAGATACCTAGAGAGCAGCTGGAATCAGATCACTTGTAGGAGAGCTTGTCTAAGGGGAGTCAGAAGAATGACAATGTGTTTGACAAGAAACATTCAGAGAAGACACATGCTTTAGGGGACTCCTTTGTAAATCACCAAAAAGTCCATGGGTTCAGGGGAAGGTGAGGCAGGGATATGCCTGGAAATCTGCTGTCTGGTAGGGAGGTCATTAGCTCCTGAACCAAATAATAAAACCTGTGCTGGTTTTCCTTGGAGGGCACAGGCTCCAGAGATGGGGTGGTAGAGCCCAGGGCCCACGAGCTGAGATCAGGAGGGCACTGTGCTGCACTGCCTCAGCTGCCCTGGCCATTTAAATTTATCACGTTGTTATTTTCATTGTAATGTTATGTTTTCTTATTCCTTTCAGTTAATTAAGAGCAATTTTCTGTTAGGATTGATTTCTGTTAAGTTTGATTGTTCTTAAGTTTATTCAGGGTCAGGTCTAATTCTTATTCATTTTAAGATTTTATGTTTTATTTCATTTTTATTAAGATCAATTTTTTATTCAGTGTCAGTAATGTTATCTTTAAGTTTTTCTTAATTTTGGTAATATATATAAAATATACACTCTATATGTGTACATGTACTTTAACAAGTACATCCTTGATGTTTAAATACGCATATCTAAGTTCCATTTAAAGAAAGTTTAAATAAAGTTTAAATTTAAATAAATGATGTGGCCCATTAAATAAATAAATAAATGATAAATTTACTGGAGAAACTAAAAAGGGTCTAAAAAGTGTATTATGGTTTTAGGAGCTCCATGCTGCCAGGGGGAAAGGCTGGGAGCAGAGCTCCCAAACCCCCAGGGGAGGCTCTCTGGGCTCTGTGCACCCACACTGCTCCCACCTGGACAGTGGCACTGCCATGGAAATCACTCCTGCTCCCCTTTGCCATAAGTAATGCCACAGAAAGCATCAGCTTCATAGCACATGGAAGTATCCTGAACAGAGGGTTAAACACTAACTATCCAAGAATGAAGGTAAATATATTTACCTGGTACAGCAGCACAGCTCAGAGAGAGCTCACAGCAGTTCTCTGAGATAAAAACACTATTCAGGGCTGTGAAAAGGACAGGCTTCTGATAAAAAAATCTCCTTCTGCTTTCTAAAAAAAATTCAAAGTGGTATCAAAATTTCCAGTGAAATCAAGAAGCTGGGGCTTGCTGTAGTCTACAGGGATTTGGAGGTTCTGCTTCTTTTCTGCTTGAAGTCAGTGAGATGTCTGCCAGAGTTCAGTGGGAATACTGGGGGATCTGGCAATGCCTTTGGGTATTCCTGACTGCATGTAAGGAGCTTGGACTTTTGGTGCAGGTTTGTTTTCTAAATGTAAAAATTGTCTCACTCCGTTGGATAAATACAATTTGCAACTCACTTTGTGGATGTGCTAGAGGTTTTGCAGCCTTTACAATCTGTCACATAAATCCCCATTCAAGTGTCAACGTGTGAAGGGGCTGCTTTAGAGGTCCTCTGGGTGAAAACAGGAATGAAATTTCCAGAGCAAATGCTACAAAGATGAATAATTTCTCTACTTAGTCAATTATTATAGAAAAAAGATGCTGATGGTAAGAGTCAGTAGAATTCAGTAGAGTTTTTTAGTTTGTTTGGTTTGTTTGTTTTTTTTTTACCTGCAATTCAGAACTACAAGAATTGGGAGTTTAAGTAGGAGAATTTGCTGAAAGCAAACAACTGAAATTGAGCCTCAGATCCAGGTAAGAGAACATCAACCTCCTTGTACCTTCAAAGCTTGTCAGCTTTAATGACAATTTTGGGTATGCATAGAAAGTGGTCACAAGTAGGTACAGGATGTGAGAATAATAATGTTATTTGTGAGGTAATTTCTGAGCCCACCATCACTGTGCTGCTGTTGATCACAGTTTCTTTTTATGTTTCTCATTTCCCTTGCCTTTCACCCTCTGAAAGGTCAGCTTTTTTTTCTTGTGTGTGGTTTAATTCAAAAAGCCAACTGGAAAGGTGTGCAAGAGTAGTGGGTGAGTGTGAGTGGTTCAGAAACCACCTTTGACAGTGGCTGTTTAACTCTCTTCTCCTTTGTCACACCAGTTGTGCCTGCTCAAGTTTTCTCCTCTGAAGAGAATTTATGTGGGCCATAAAAATTTACAGGAAAGAGGACATCTACCCCCTTTAATGCCTGATCTGGCACCCTTTACTTATGCAAATTTCATCAGTGGACAAATGCTCTGATCACAGCAGCTGCACTAATACAAACAACATCAAAGACTTGGTCAAAGTTGCTCTGAAACAACTCTGGGATCTCTGAAATGCAAGATTTGGCCTCTGGCTTCACATTAACAGCCACTCACTAACCCGAGTGAGGTTTCCCGAACATGGTGCTTTTCCTCCCCACACCAGAGCCAAGCACACACTCAGGCAGGGCCAGCAGGGTGGGCAGAGCCTGTCACTGCTCTCAGGCCACAACAGGAGTGCACCACCAGCCTGCTGTCAGGTGTCACCTGTGTCACAGCAGAGGGTGCCTGCAGCACAGGCACGGCAGGAACTGGTCATACCCACACGGGCTCCTGCTGGGGCTGACCTGGCCAGCTGCTGGGAGCTCCTCCCTCTCCCTGAACTCAACATGAACTGAGTTTGCTCAGGACCTCCCCAAAATATCGAGGAAGTTCAAACAGGACTTGGTGATTTATTTTTCCATCAACATGTGATGCTTCTGTGTATGCACACCCATTTATACACATGCTAACAATCCACGTGTCCTTAAAAACCCAAGTACAGTCTATGCTAAAAAGCTACAAGCTCTAGAAGCTCTTTGGGATCTGGGAGCACAGAGAAAGCAATAGAAATTGTAAAACAAATAAAAAGGGAGTTTATTCTCACGGTTTTCAATTTCAGTGAGCACAAACTATTTTATGTGACTGCAGCTAAGATTTAGCAAAGCATTTCAGTATATACTTATACCTTTTGCTGAAATACAATCTACAAATTTGTGTGACTTCTTGGATTTGAAGCTTTTAAGCTCAAACCAAGAGTCTGACACGCTGTCCACCATAACCCAGAAAGCTCTGCACGTGCCTCTCCACAGGGCCATGCATGTCACAGCTCTGGCAGAAGCAGCAGTGCCCTGGCATTATTTCCAGATATTCTGCTCAGAAGAGCTATCTCCCTCCTCCTGCCCCGTGAGAGACCTGGGAATCCCCTCCCAGCCCCAGGAGCTGCAGCCATCACCATGGGAATCACTGCAACTATTCTGCCTCAACCAGGAATGCAGCAGGCCAGACTCAATGAGGGGCTTACAACTAAATCTACCACGCAGCACTGCAGAAAAAAACAATAATATTTTTTTAAAAATAAAAAGAATGTCATAAATTAAGATACAGCCTTCACCCAGTTTCATAATGTATCGAGCAGTATGTCCTACTTGGGCTGCTGGTGAAGGTTTAGCTTTTGCTACAAAAATAATGTCATCTATAGGCTTCATCCTGGAAGCTCTCACTTCAGTCAGAACTGAAGTTTGAGCAGCTGAAGAAGCATTCAAGCCTTATGAGATAACATAGCAATATAAATGAAAGACAGTACACAGCAATACATCAGGCAGCATGTAAGCTCTGGCCAGTTTTGTACTTTCAAAATCTGAAGAAATATGCTTCTGTTATTTATCAAGCAGAAAAAAGAAAATTTTGGTTCAGTACTCTATTCTCTTGAAATAAAATCTGTGAATTTATGTATATTCTCCCAAAGCTTCCATAACTGAAGCTTTTATTAAGTAAGTTTGATGTGTGGCATATTTTTAAAATAGCAGCAATATTTTAAAATGTGGAAACAGATGTGTCACTCTATTACAAGTGCTGAATCTTCACTGTAATTTTTAATACTACGAAGCATTTGTATGCTTCTCCATTATAAATTTCTCTTCACTAAACAGATTTCTTCTCTATGATTAAAGTAGTACCACAAAGACATTATTAAACAGACACTGTCCAAAAAAATCATACCGTTTTGGTCCGACCATAAAATACAGGTATTTTAATAATTGGGCTTTTTTCCATAGAGAATTTCAGCAGCTCTGTTTCCTTGGAATGAAATCACAGCCATATGCTTTATGATATTAGAGGCATTTCAAGGTGTCTCCATAAATGTCATTTATTGCTTGGGAACCTGCCAAATCTGCAAAACCCCTTAGTTCTTTTAAAAGAAAAATCTTCAGAAGAAACTAGCACTTTACACTGGTTGTCATACCAAAAAAGGAAAAAAAAAAATCTCTCTCTTATGGAATACTGGCCATGCAAGTAGCAAAACCTCTGGCAACAAAATCTGGGCTTTGGCTTGCTTTGGAGCCACCAGTGCACTGGGCACCCTGGCCCAGCACAGGCACACCTGCCCTGCACTCACACTCAGCCTCTGCACCCTGAGCAGCCTCAGGGATAAAAAGCTGCACTGGGTTAGTGGCCATAAGTGTAAATCCAAACCAGGCACCTCTCAATGTCCTGCTCCCACGAAAGGGCTTTCACCCTCACAGAGCAGTGCCCTGCGCGCTGCCCAGCATCCCCCGCCCGCCGTGCTGCCCAGAGCCCTGCAGGACTGGCAGGCAACAGAGACTCCATGTCACACACAAATACAATCTCATGCCACATCTACTCCTAATTAGGCATATGTGGAGTCTATCCTGAGATAATACTGGCCAGATCTACATAAATCTTGCCAGACATGTCACCAACCTGTCCAGCACAAGGCACTACATTTGAACACACAGGAATTTAATCCATCCTGTACCTGCAGCAGCCAGAGCGGGTCAGCCAAGCACTGCCCAGAGGAACTGACTGCTGAGGCACACAGCTACCAGTGAGGTCAGGATTCTGGCTGGCCAACAGAAGCATCCATTAGTCCCACAGTAGTAGAACCATTCTTTCTCCTTGAGGAAGAAAAAAATGTTTTTTCTCCCCAAACCTGAAAGAAACAAGTTTCCTAGCAGAGCTGGAAATAATCTAGGGCAGCACACCAACAGGTGCTTCAAACGTATCAGCAGAGCGGAGAAGATGTTGTGAGAGAAAATTAATAGACTCTCTAAATAATATATAAATTGTACAGGCCTTTTTTTCTGCAGAACCCCAGTGAAGTTACTGTATAAATCAGAAACTGAATTATTCATAAGCGGTGAATATATAATAAATCGTGCTTGGCGCTGAAATGTTCCTCACAGGTACGCGCGGCGCACAGCAGCAGGCAGCGAGCCTGCCACACCAAGGTCTCACCTGGAGTCTGGGTACTTGGTCAGGGTGGCCAGGCTGCTGGTGTACATGTGTCCTCCTACATCGATGTGCACGGGAGCGTTGGACTTGGTGAGTTGAGCTGGGAGAGGAATTCCTTGAGCAGCCAGAGGAGAAACCGGGGAGCGCGTCAGAGACAGACGGGACATGCTTCTTCCCTCCTGCGGCGGGGAGGCAAAAAGAACAGTTTCTCTTAAATGTAGCACTGTGTTACCTTTCTTTCCAGTGTGATCACAGATCTAATCAGATCGTTTTTGCATCTGCCTGATCACATATTCAGCTAACAAATTATTGCCACCGCTGTAATTAAGTGTATTTGCATCATTTTCTTCTAAGTACCAGAGGGGAAGAGAAAGATGCTTATTAGCAATAAGAAATCAAGAAAAAAATTTTCAAGGTGTCAGCCTCAAGGGGCATAAAACAAACTGCAAAATTCTAATTAAAGGTCGTGGGCTTATGTGTTAGATGTGAAATATCCCCTGACAAACGAATAACCAATTTGTGAATTGGGATTCAGGGGGTTTTTGCAAGTTTGTCTCAGTAACAAGACACCTCTAAATTAGTGACTTCCTCAGTACCTAAGGCATTTAGTTTATACATGTAGTAAATTTCACTTCAAACTAAGATCAATTTTCTGGCTTATTTTCAATAATTGTGAAATAAATGGATAATTTTCAGTTAAACCTTAATATTAGACCTTAGCAACTAATAGGCTTTCAAACTGAAAGCAATTAATACCTGGAAGAAGTGAAAACAGAAAGATAAATAAACTGACCCATGCTTTTTAGGACAAGAAAGTACTGAATAATGCAGCACGTGAAATCATAAATTCCACAATCCACCTAATGTCTCCTGCCCTAAAAATATTGGAAAATCAGTGAAATTACTGAACTGAATCCAAAAATTTTCAGCAAAATCAAAGCTAAAAATACTGAAGTGCCTTAAAAATGAACAGGACAACCAAGCAAAAGACAATTCCTCGATTCTCTCCTTAAGAAAAGCACAGCTTATTCTCCACGAAATGTTTCTCAAAGCTGATTTCAGTTCAGTCGGTGCAGACGGCACACAGGTCAAACAGAAAAAAAGCCCTTCTAGAAAAGTTGAAGAAAATGTACATCCATTCTCCCCCTTATGGGGAAAGCAACACATGCAAAACATTATAGTTGAAGACATTTCTGAATATAATCTAATTTTCCTGGTATTTTGTAATTCAAGCATGCTACCAAGCACCCAGGCTCTTCCTTGCATCTGACAAGCACTTTACATGCAGCATTGCAAAGTGAATTTCTATTTCTTCCACATTACTTTGACAATGTTTCTTAGAAATCTAAAGCTGGTCTTGCCTTTCTCTTAGCAGTATTTTGCACAAGATGCCCAACTACACCACTTGATGAACATAAATCAGCAACATTCTTTGTAAAATAATTTCCAAGCTATAGAGAAAGGGACTGAAAAATCTTAACAAATCTGAACAGCTTCACAAAGTCATCACAACATCTCCATTTACTGTATTTCATCTTGGTTAGCTCCTAAGGATTTCTTGCATCTACAGCACAGGAATACATCACCCCATTATGAATCCACATCCTTGTCTCTTCAGAGGCTGGATGGACATCTGCACTGAGCACGAAGCAAATGCCAACTCTGTCCTAGGACTTCTGTGTCAGCCGATGCGAAATTGGGCATTAACATTTTCACTACAGCACCACCTTCAAGGAAAGTGACTGAATCCTTTCATGACTGAAGATGTTGCTTTCTTGTTTCCCACAAGAGCTTGTTGTGGCCAACCTTCAGTAAATATGTCATATAGCATAAATAAAACAACTAACTTTTAAAAACAACTTAGTATGTAAGTACCTGCAGTATTTTAGCAACGTGTTTACTAATCTCTCTGCCAACACAGACAAAGGTTGCTGGCTTTTTTCCTTACCAAAGAGCACAGTAAACTCATGTTCAGTCTCTACTCCTTCACCTAAATGAAAGGGTCAGGAGATCCAGGCTGAATGTCAACCCTGTCTTTGTTCAGACCCCAACCATTTTCACTAATGACAAAGGTACAGACCTTGCACGGTACAGGGCCGCCTTAGAAATAAATCTCACGCAGTTTCACAAAACAAGAGTCTCATTAGGGCTCATCTGCACCCCTTGTTACAATTTCCAAATGAAATCAAAGGACTTCCAGTCCTCTGTAAATGTGTCTTACATTTAACCATTTGTCTTGAAATACAGACATCAATTTTAAAATATGCACAGATAGCTAAAGATCAAGTGATATGAATCTATTTGTGCATATTTAAACACTGCTGCTATCTTAGGATTTTGTTTAATGTTAGTATACCAGTAAATTCCTTGATCTGTAAAGACTGAGATTCTCAGTGAGGCCATACTCACACAGTAGATATTTAATTTATACTATTCACTGGAGGGACCTTTTGAACAATCCTCTGCTTTTGGCATTTCTCAGCTAGAGCATGTGTTGAAAAAACACTTAATTATAGAAAATCACTGGAAAGCTAAAATAGTTCTCAAACTTTTATGGCTTTTCTTACTTATAGAGGGTGCCACTGGCTTTTGGAGGGAGAGGAGGAGAAGGGGAATTAAAACACTGACTGGAGAGGATTCATATTAAAAAATGAATCCTAGATTTTTATTAAAATTGTGGAATTCAATCATTTTTGTATGAGCAAATTATCAAGAGGCACAACTGCTAAGCACTACTGCTCCAAAAAAAATACCCCCCATTTCTTAAGGTACCGTAACCCTATTTCTAATGACTCCTTCCTCTTCTTAATGTAACACACAGCAAAAATTCATCACACTGAGTAATGTACTTATTTTATGCACAAAGCAAAATCCTAAATGTATTTATCCAGTGGAAGTCTTTATGCACATATTTTCTAATATGGATGAGAAAATTAAAACCTTAAGGGTAAATATCGCAGAAACACTAACAAACTTCATTTATTAAACCATGTAAAATAATCCTTGCTCTTTAGTTGCCTACAACAGGATACAGCATCCCAACTAGTGGCACAGGCAATAACCCTGCTCTAATAAGTAACACAGGAACCTGCTGAAGGCAAAATCAATAGAGCCTGATTCCCAAATTATGTGAATATTTAGTTTTTCAAACATTACACACCAAGATCTTTCAGAGCCAGCTTATCTTTTTCTGCCTTCCTAAGCTAACTGCTTGTAAAAACTATTTGCCCATGCAAAGTGAAATAATCACAATGCCATGCTCATTTACACACAAAATGATTTTGTGTCCCATTGTGCTCACAGTTGTTCAGCTCTCTAGGGGTGATTAAACTAGCTATGCTGCTACAGCTTGAGATGATTTCACTGAATCGTTTCTCCATGAAGTTGCTTCTTTGCTAAGCTGTTATTTTAACCATAAAAGGTAAACAGAAGGCAGTTGTAAGAGCTCCATTCAGCTCCGTGCCCAGGGCTATAACCCTAGGGCAGAGAATGCTGAAAGACTGCAGAATTTTCCAGGGTGTTGCCTTTCTTGCTCTAAAGCCTTCAGGAATACTGTTCATTTAATACACACTCTAGATGATACATTTCAGATCCTACTAAAAGAAAGACTTCAAAAGTGTAAGAAGTTTTGGGCGGATGAAGCTTTCCCACCTCTGCACATAGCTTGGGGCCATGGTAACCAATACTGCTGTTGATGTTGGGAAAATACAGGAGAAATAAACTGCACAGAGCAGAGCAGACAGATAGGGACAAGGGAGGTGAAAGGTTGCAGGAAAGAAACAGGCAGCAGTCTGGAAGGGGGAACGAAAAAAAAAGGAAAATAATAAAAAAGGAGGCGGCTCTGAAGGAGGGACAAAGTTAAATCAAGGAGCAGGCACTTAAAAGACTACAGATGGGAAGCAAGACTAATTAAGGATGTAAAAGCGCTTTGTTTCTAAAGTTTATTGTTGCCAGGATAAAAATTAATTGAAACTAATGCTGTTATTCACTCGTGCAGTTTAATTCCTTCATGCACATTT
>VXBC01005607.1:18648-42814 GCA_013399945.1 Ploceus nigricollis | reverse complement strand
ACGCTGCGCGGCCCCGAGAGGTCAGGCCGGGCAGGGCCGCGCGCCCCCCGCGCCGCCCCCGCGCCGCCCGGCCTGGAGGACCGGCCCCAGAGCGGCCGGGGCGCGATGCGGGCAGGACACCCTAAAACTGGCGGGGGTTAAAGTTTTCTTCCGTGGCAGGAATAAACAGAAACTTTTCTCCTAAGGGGAGCTTTTTTTTTTTTTTTTTCCCTTCTAGAGTACAAACTACAGGAGAAGAGGGAAATTTTCTCATTAAAGTTACATCCCTGCAGTTAGTTCAATTACTTGATATATGCAGAAGATGTTGTAAATTTAAAGATTTAAATAGCTTACAAAGATGCCGGAGGCTCCATCAGTTAATTTCCTTAATTTATGGATTTTTAGCTGAGCTTCTGAAATGAAAAGGAGAATGAGAACTAGGTCAGCAGAGAGATTTGCATCCAGAACAGACTAAAATTTGTTTTCCTTGACCATCCCATCAGCCCAGGTGTGATCCTTTGTGGGGGTCACTGTCCCGCCTCTGACCTCCAGGCTGGAGCTCTCTGCCTCTGTGAGCACGGCACAAAGGGGTACATTTTATTCTAAAATAACCTCGAACACAAGCGTGTCCCCAGCCAGCCGCTTCACCTGATGGTTGCACGAGGCTCTAGCCTAAGTGCTCTCATTTCCTCAGCGCTCTGGTCAACAAGTGGATGCGAAGAGGACAAGCTCCACTGAGACGGTGACCTGCCGCGCAGCCCGGGTTTCACTCAGCTTTTTTGTAGGGGTGCGGGCGGACTATTTCGAATTACTTGGCATCGTAATTTTTACTTCCTTTGTGAATTACTGACTGCTAAATGAAAAATAAATATGAGAATCTCGAACAGCAATCAGAGCTGCATAAAAATAGGATACTTCTGCACTGAGGCACGCTAAAGAGGAAAGAGACGACCTAAAAATACTGCACTTGTAGGAAAAGTAGAAATTGTGATCTGACTCATCCCAACACATCTGTGACAGGCACTGTTTAATTGTGCTGCATGGAAATGGGATGCACGGATAATAAAGATTCGGTTTGTTTGTTTGCTTGTAGATCAAAGCAGACACAGTGGCACTTGGGATGAAAAAGCCTGCGCATGGTACGTAACTTGTGCGGGATTGTTGTTACTGTATCTGAGAAAAGGACAATGTGCTTGGGAGCTTTGTGGTTTTTCTTGCCTCTATTAATGTTGAAGGTAATAAAGGTACGCGTTACAGCTCTATATGCACGCTCTCATTTCTTTCTTCTTGCTCAAGTGTGTGAGTGCCTTTCTGTTGTTTTGTTTCAATATGTAAGAATATATACATATGAATCAATGCTTAAAAGATTGATGTAAACTAAACAGTTTTGGGAAGCAACATTGTGGTATGATTAGTATTGGTGTTCATGATTTAACATTTCTTTTCCCACTAGATGAAGTTTCTAAGATTTGCAAGGTACGTGTCAAGGACGGGTATATAAATGGATTTTTATTTATTCACAACTCCAAGACTAATTGCTTCTCTTTGCCTGAAGGCCAAGAGATTGGTTTTAATATGACACTTCAAAAGTATTCATAGAACTACAGAGATACTAAGTGTCATTGTTTAAGAGAGAAATCTCACTATGCTACTTGTGACCCTGAAAATAAAATCTTCCACTGTATTTTGAATCCTAATGTTGTTTTTCAGAGTTTCACTTAAAGCTCAACTATCAAGAAGTGTACAAAGGAAAATATTAAATAGTATGTAGTGAACAAAAAAGAAGAAATACTGTTAGAATTGAATATAACTTATTTTCTCAACAATTCTATTATCCTCCCTATAAAGCAATACAAAATTTGTGGCAGAAGATTCCTGAGCTCAGTTGCAGAATATTAGAATTAGGAATTATAAATTGTAATTTATCATAGGTGCTTAAAAGTTCTTAACCAAATGCCCAGCATGTGTTTTTACAATCCTAAGTACTTCAAAATACATACTTTGGATTTTTTTCTTACCAACAGTTCTTTGTGTTCTCTGCAGATGCTTAAAAATGGAATTGGACAGAACAATTCTGTAATCTGTTTTTATACCTAATTATAATTTACTTTATTTTTTTTTAATAAATGGGTAAAATATTTATTGATACACCTAAGACAGTGTGAAAGAGAAGCCCATAATGAACTCCAGCTCATTTTCTTTTTCCCCCCGCTCCCAAAAAAAAATAATTGTGTGTATGTTACAGGACAGAATATTACTAGAGCATGAAAATATGCTGATTTGAAGGAATATAAGTTTCCTATCAAAAAGATTATCCAAATATCCAAATATATTTTGAGATGTGCAAAACAAAGTATCATAAATTGACAAACAACATCAACCTCTTCTGCACCATGCTCTCTGAATTAGAGCAGGGTAACTTCCAGTTGGTGCTGTTCTTGAGGGCCCTGTATGACTTTGTGGTAGTAGACCTCATCCTGTCCTAGTCCTTACTCTTTTCCTTATTTTATGGGTTTTATCCTGAAGTTTAAACCTGACTTTAACTTAACTTGAGGTATTCTGGTGATGATACCAACATTTCCACCAACTCCAATGAGTGCAGAGAGAAAACTGTGGAGTTCCTGGTCCTCGCTGAAACTCACCATGTTCTACCAGGCATTTTAAGATGAAGCAGGAAGTAAGGGAGAAAATGGATCATTTCATTAAATGTTTAAAGCAGATAAATGAGAGTTAAGGGGTTGTTTCTTTAAAACAAAGGAATCAATGTCTATATGTAGATTAATACTCCTCCCAGTCACAGTTAAGACACCCCTGTAGCTTAGATGGACTTTTATCTTGGAAGAGAAGATTTGAGTAAATAATTGGGATTTCAAAAGTGGGATTTCACCTGCTGGACACCAGGTGCATGCTCAGTCAGTAAAGGCTCCATGACTGTTGCTTTCAGTGAGTTTTCACAGCTGTGACTGGGTTTGGCTCTGTCTCCTGCACCGCAGAGGCACCGGGGTCAAACGCATCTGAACACAGAGGCTGGTGGCCATGGATGCTCTGACTGCCACCATCGCTCCCGTCACTGGAAATGAGAGACAAGCAGAAGCTGTGGAAAGCTGATATTACATATGTGTTGGGCCTCCAAAAAGGTTTCTTCTTGTGAGGAACCTGAAAATATTAAGCATCTTGAAATCCCAGTACTTGCTGCAGTCAGTTGACATATAAGGAATAATAAAAAGAAAGGACATCTCCCAGTTGCAGCAAATTTTCAAGCCAGTTGCAGTGCCAATCACTCTGGAACAGGAACTTGGCCCAGGGTTTGCTAATTAAGTCAAATAATTGTTTGTCATTTGTAGACAGATGAGGGGTTTCCTGAGAGCAGTGAGCATGACCACGTAAAGAACAAAACCTGATCATTAGGAAATAACCAGGTCTTGTCAGTCTTTTCCCTTGAATGCTCTTCTGTTCTTTTCAAGAAACAGCTTGCTGCTGAGTAAGTTTACAAACCATTACTTTATTGACTAAATACAGATGGACTGTTTTTTAAACTATCCATTATCCAGTGCCTAACTCGTGACAACAGCATGATACAAAGAAATAATCTGTCCTGGAATGCCAAGATGAAATAACTTGTCAGGAAATACAGTAGAGGAAAGGTTTGTTTGTCTCTTCTGCTTCCAACTGTTATAAGCCAAAGATAGCTTCCAAAATGAAATTTACATAATGAAGATGTCCCGTGTTAATGTTCAGCATGGTGTTTCAAGTTTCACACATTTTGTTAAGTGCTCTGCCTCCTCTTCTTAAACAGGTTATAAAACTGAGGAGTGTTTTTTAACCTGTTTAAGTAACATGTGTGGTTTTAACTTTTAGCTATTTATTAAATAAAGCTTATCCATATTGTATATGTCACAGAGAGGAGAAAACATTTTTATGGCTGAGTTTAATCCATTCATTGGTTTATTAGAGACACAATGTACTCTGAAGAATGCCACAAATCCACATGGTGTCCCTGAACGCTTGATTTTTGCATATGGATCGCTGACTTAGCTGAATGATGTATAAAATCCTGTGTAGCCAGGCAGCTCCCAACTGAATACACTTCTAAGGGAGGTTACACGCATTGCTTCTGCCAGCAAAGGTCTGGAATATGTTAAACTGCAAAAAAATCACTTAAGAGAATATAGAGAATGAAGAATAGAGCTATAATGGCCCTTTTGTAACAAATCATTTACACTTTTTAGGATCTTTGGGCACAGGCACCTCTAGAATCATAGGTGCATTGCTTATTTATGTAGCAGCATTTCAGCATGCTTTTTCTTTGGCAAATACCAGACCAAAGGGGTTTGGATCATGCATGGCAGAGACAGAACCTGAGAGAGCAGCAGCTCAGTAAAGTATCATGACAATGACATGAAAATGGAAGAAAAAGAAAATGGAGCAAATTCTTCCAGAACCTGAATTTAACAGCACACAGAAATGGAATTAAGCACACCTTTATTTAGAAAAATATCTAAATAATAGAAACAAACAGCAGAATTGACAGGAGAAAATTAAAAGAATATTTTGAGGTAGTGATGTTCATCTGTTGGATAAAATGATTAGTGAATTGGAATTTGTGGGACTGCGGTGAACTTGCAGAGTGAGACATAATACAGAACAAAACTCATTACTGCTAACAGTATGAAAAGGGAGCAGTACCGGTGTTGTGGCCGATGATTTCTGCGTGCTAACCCCGATGGTTCTCCCTGCCCACCTGTGACGCAGGCGGGCTCAGCTGGAGCGTTTCCCCCACGGAACGTGCCCCTAGCCAGGGCTGGTGCTGCTCTGCCTGCGCTGCGCGGCAGAGCCCAGCCGCAGCCTCGCTGCCATTGTTTCAGCACAAAGAAGAGGAGAGCTCTGAACCTGGCCAGCTGAGCGAGAGCCGATCCAAATCCTGCTATGCCAGAGACCCTTGGAAAGGAGGCAGTATGTCAGACATATGGTTGAAACATGCTGTGCTCCAGCCATCCTCGGCTAGCGTATGGTCTCCCGAGTACCGCTGCCAGCTGGGCTCTAATTTACACTGGGCCTGAGAATCGGGGGCCTTAGCAGTCTCCCTGATGGCCTCCTCTCCTTTGCTTCACTGATTTCAGATATGCAGCTAGTCAGAGCTTTCCATTTTCCCTGTCTGGCATCCTTTCAGACAGACACAGAGGGATATCCTTTACTTGAACAGTGTTTGGCTGAAACAGCAGAGCCGGGTATTCTGTGGGAGTAAAATTTCAGCGTCCTGACTCTGTAGAATATTTTATATTCGTGGTGTCACAGCAGATGTCATGCAAGTATGTAAAGTTAATAAAACAAGCATCCCTAAAGCAACTGATACAGAAACAGCATTGCCAAGTAGTAGAAATTATACTTATCTGTCCTAACCTGTGTCTTTGAGGATGCATATGCATGTTCATTTTTCATGGATTTTCACTCTTGACTTTGTAAACATTGTATTATTCCACATTCTGTCATGGATTTCTTCTCAGGAAAAAAAAAAAACCCAGAATGCTTGTTGGAAAAACTCCTTAAATATGAGGCAAATTTCTCATCTTGAAGTGCATGCTGAATGGTGCACAGAGAAGAGAATAAGAAAAGTCTTTGTTAAACCCTTGTTTAAACTTTACTTCAAGTGTTTTATTACAGTGTCACAGATTTTGCCAGTCTTCACTTTGAACAGTTATTGAAGGAATTAATTTGTATTTGTATATCCAACTTTTAGTTTGCAATTAGCCTCTGAGATGTAGAACTTGTAGAAAAAATCTGTAAACAGATGAATTCAATACAATTTGCAATAAAAATTATTTGATACTACTAGCCCCAGCATAGTATCCTTCTTGAAGTGGTTTGTAGCAGCAATTACATGGTCCTGTCTTGTTAATTTTTGGAACATTATGCTAAGTCTGCTTTATGCAAAGGGTTGTTGTGCACATTTAGTATTTTTGTGAGTGCTATTCAGTTAAGGTTTCTGTTGTCAAGACATCCTCTTGGGAAAAAGGTGCACATATATTTTCAGATGTGATATTCTTTGGTGAATAAAGGCATTTGAAAAGTCCTTGCATGAAATAGTTTCACTTTAGTCCCTCATTTCTGAATACACTGTGTTAAGTCTAACAGAGGAGATCAGCCTTGGCTGCTCTGCTGCTTGCTCAGGAGTGTCTCTCCTTGTAAAACCTCATCTTGGAGTTAGTTTTCCAGACTTCCTCCTGTTCCTCACAAGATATTCTAGAGTTATGACATAACCAAGGAACCTCCTGGCTAGGAACTGCCTTTCCTCTGAGGAACTGGTGATTTAATAGTAAAAGAGTAAATGAACTGAACAGGTGCAAATGATCTTCATTTAACAGGACCATGAAGGTGTCCAAGGACAAGTAATCTCATCTGCCTCACCAGGACTCTCCAGTTTCCTCCCTTTGTTCTTTGCTGTTCAGTTCTTGCCTCTTATTTCAGATGACACTGGTAATTTTTGGAGCAGTGATACTTTTGTGTATCCAACACACTAGAGCCCATTTCTCATCTGGGCATCAACATTGACCACACAATTGCTTGCAAGAGTCGTGTCATCAGCTCTGATTAAATGATAAAAGGATGCGAGTAAAAATTACACTTGGGTCTGTGCAGGACCTGATTCCTTCTCATTTGCTGCTTTTTAGAGTTTGTCTCTTCAGTCACAAGCCTGAAATTCAAATGCAGACTCTTCCCCCTGTGGACCAGGTATTTACTTGCTTTTCATGAGCATCTACATTCATATTCCCAGAATGGCAGGGATGGGAGGGCACACGTTTTGCCTGTGAAAAGGGCAGCTCTTCCAAGAGGATTAAGGTTCTTCTTTCTTGCGTCTGGGGAATGGTAAAGCAGGGTGGGTGACTGGCTGTGGCTTTCCTGGGGTCAGCGTTGGCAGAGACAGGGAAGACTCTCTCCTTTCCTCTCCCCTTTTCTCTTCACGTTTGGTGGAGCTGGTAGGAAACTGGAATGGCTTAGGGGAAGGGAAAGGCCACTCTTGGAGGACATCTCAGCCAGTCTTCCTCNGGGTGGAGGGGAGCGGAGCCCCGGGCTGAGGGATGCGCCCGGCGCGGCGGGGTCCCTGTGGGGTCCGGCACTGCCGAGCAGCCCCGGGGGCTGAGCGGGACCTTTTGGGTGGGAGTCCAGCGCCTTGCAGGGCCCATCGCTGCTGTGGCAGCGCAGAGGGGCCCGCGGGCCTGTGACCACCCCCGGCAGGGGTGCCNCCTTCTCATTTGCTGCTTTTTAGAGTTTGTCTCTTCAGTCACAAGCCTGAAATTCAAATGCAGACTCTTCCCCCTGTGGACCAGGTATTTACTTGCTTTTCATGAGCATCTACATTCATATTCCCAGAATGGCAGGGATGGGAGGGCACACGTTTTGCCTGTGAAAAGGGCAGCTCTTCCAAGAGGATTAAGGTTCTTCTTTCTTGCGTCTGGGGAATGGTAAAGCAGGGTGGGTGACTGGCTGTGGCTTTCCTGGGGTCAGCGTTGGCAGAGGCAGGGAAGACTCTCTCCTTTCCTCTCCCCTTTTCTCTTCACGTTTGGGGGAGCTGGTAGGAAACTGGAATGGCTTAGGGGAAGGGAAAGGCCACTCTTGGAGGACATCTCAGCCAGTCTTCCTCCTGTGTCCCCTCTTCACCCCTAGAGTTTTGCCTGTTGTTCCCCAGATGAAGGCCCCCGTCCGATTGTTCCCTGCTCGGCAGCTCTGCCACAGTAGAATAGCAAGTCCCCATCCCTCCTGTTATGCTGTATGAAACTAAAAATATCAACCCCACTGGAGTTACTTCTACATTAAAGATGTAAGTGAAGTAAAAAAATCACTTTTGGAGCTTTTTATTTTTGATTTAATTTTTAATTAATCTTAATTAATTTGAATTTTGAAGCAATCTGAAAAATAGTTGTAAATGAATATACAGATACATATCTTTCGGTGAGTTTTCCCCCCCATATCCACTGGTGAAAGCATGAATAATACAGGACAGGAGCTGTGGTCCCCGTCCGTATGGCCGAGGTNATCTGCCGGGGCCGCGGCCCTCCGAGAGTATTGTTGTTTCTAATTAATGCCTGTGTGGTAGCCTAATCTGTGTTACCGGGCTCTCTGGAGTATTGTAGCAACAAAGGTATATTCTAGGGTTCAGTTAATTAAAAATTACTTATAAATCTGCCTAGGTCCTGTGTTGCACTTAACTCGGCTGTGGTGGCTGTACCTCAGAAGAAATATCCAATATTTATGCAGTTACAGCGGTAGTTTCGCTAATTTCCTGCAGAGCTCTTTGCTCCTCCTCACGGGGTTCTAAGGGCTCGCTGTCCTGCCAGCCGCGCCCGCCGTGAGGGGAGCTGGCACTGACCGTGCTTTCCTCCGCGCCGCGGCAGAGCAGCTCCGCAGGTCCTGGGCACTGCGCTGCTGCTGCCGGCCCTGCTCGGGACCCGGCCTGCCTGCTCTTCTAAGGGCCCTTGGCTCTAGGGCTGCAGTCTGGAGCACTCTTACGCCTCTAGGTACATTTGTGCTGGGATGAAGTCATGACTCCTCAGGAGAAATGACATGTGTTAGATTCTGGTTATATTTTATAATAAGCTTCCCCCTCCCCACCCCTGGGTTTTTTTTTTCAAGTACATGTGGAAATGTTTAATATGTGTTCTCTTTGGCTATATTCTCTTTATAAACTCAGTATCAACCATGCACTTAAACGCTTGTGGTGAGGATGTGTCTGATTTGCTTATAGTAAGGAAGTTCAAGTAAAAACTTGATGAAAAATACTTGATTTCTATATACAAGTCTGTTTATTTTGGAGTTTCGTTCTTTTTGAGACTGATAACAACGGAGAATGTCTCTCTCAACAAGCCAAATTGAAAGAAGATGATACAGAAACTGGATTCAGTATGGGAGAATAAATCTAGGCATAGAGCTACACATTAACTCTAGAGTTTCACACTGCATTGCAAAGATGGTAAACTTGTCTCAACTCTTGGGGGTTTTTTTTTTTCTTTTTTTTTTCTCTCCCAGGAGTAGGGTGCCAACACTGCTGACACTTGGCTTCCCAGAAATAGGTGTTTAAGTCAAGTGTTTGAAACAGAAATTGTGTTACTGTTTCTTTGGGGCCTATAGAAGATAACAGAGTAGTAACGTGGTTGACTAAGAGCTATTCTGCATTTCTAGGATAGAAAATAGACAGTGTAAGAGTCAGTTCTAAGAAAATGTTGTGAGTAAATTCATCGAATAGGAGAATAAATGCTTTAATATTTTGCATTTATATTAAAAAAGTCCTAATGAATTATTTGTCTTGAGCCTTTATTCTTCAATAAATTTTTTAAAAAATCATGTTATTGAAGAACATAGCCAAAATATCTATTCCAGAGTACAGATATCTGGGAAAGGTTGCCAATATGTAGCTTATCTTTGGAAGCAAAGCATGATCTTTCTTGAGCATTTTTGAGAAAAATGATTACTTAATCATTCAATATTACTTTCTATTATTTTGAGAACAGTTATTTTGAGTTACTGATTGTTCATAAACCCCAGCCCACTAAGAGTGCTTCTACTTCATTTCACACCTCATTGTTTTGCAGATTGCCTGTGACTGTGGAAGTTGATTTGAAGTCCTAGGAATTTAATTTCTTGACCATCTACTTGTGAAGTCTAAAATCTTCAGTACCAGAAGTACTTGTTTTGGTATGTAGAGCTTTGATTTCTGTAAGCTGTATAGAATAATTTGTGAAAAAGATGGACAGAATCACAGAATGACACAATGTTAAGGGATTGGAAGGGACCTTAAACATCACCTGGTCCCAACCCCCTGCCATGGGCAGGACATCTTCCACTAGACCAGGTTGCTCAAGGCCTTGTACAACCTGGCCTTGGACACTTCCAGGGATGGGGAATCTGCAACCTGTTCCAGTGTCTCACCAGCCTCACAGTGAAAAAATTCTTCCTAATATCCAGTCTACCTGTAACTATCCTGTCCTACCACTGCAGCTCCTGATGGAACATCCTTCCTGCAGCCCCCTCAGACCCTGGAAGGTGCTGTGAGGTCTCCACACAGAAGAACCTTCTCTTGTCCAGGCTGAACAGCCCCAGCTCTCTCAGCCTGTCTTCACAGGGGACAGGCACCAATCCTCTGGACTTACTGCAACAGTTCCATGTCCTTCTTGTGCTGGGAACACCAGAACTGGATGCAGCACTGCCAGTGGGGTCTCACAAGAGCAGAGTAGTGGGCTCTAGAGAGAATCACCTCCTTTGACCATCTGGCCATGCTCCTTGGGATGCAGCTCAGGATTCCCTTGGCTTTCTGGGCTGTGAGCATTCACCGCTGGCTCCTGCTGAGTTTTTGATTAACCATCACCCCCAAGACAGAATAATTTTGTGAAAATGCTGCTGTTCTCAGGGACAGCTTGCTTGCCTTTCCATGACCTGCAAATGCTGATTCTCTTAAAGATTTGATGACTCTTTTAATGTGGGCAAAAGCAAGCAAACAAACCCCCTGATGGTATTGAACAGTGCAGTTAGCAGAACAGGCTTGTAGTGTTGTGGGACTTCTCATTGTCTCCTTACTTGAAAAACATAGTATTGGTGTACAAGGCTGTAGTTAACTATGTTTGTTGGATAAATTCAGTTGTCACAAGCTGCATTTCATCCTTTGCAGAGCAACTGAGAAAGCAGTAATTTTAGGACCAAAGTTCACTGGCTCACTCTGCTTTTAGTAGAGCTGCTGCAATTATACTATAGGAAGCCCTTAATAAGAATTAATTTGGGAGGGGACACACACACTGTGTATGCCCATTTATTGGTGAGATTTGTACTTCTGCGTTCTATGCAAATAATAGGTCTTAGCTTTACTGTTTACATGCTGTTAATCCAGCCTGTAGCTTAAACTCTTCTTTTTAATAGCTCCATTAGGAAATTAAGGGAGGACTTACTTGGGCAAGGAAACTCAAAGTTAATCTTGTATGATTATCTGGTGATCTAGTAGATACTTTCTTTCTGAAATTCAGAACTTTTATGAAACCAGGTTCTGGCCTCTGTGCATTTCCATTAAACTTGGTCATGCAATTTAATGCGGTTTGCTTCCTTTTTTTTTCTTTTTTTTTTGGTTTTTTTTTTTGGTTTTTTTTTTTTTTGTTTTGTTTTGTTTTTTTGTTTGTTTTGGGTTTTTTGTTTTGTTTTTTGTTGATGTCTGATAGTTATGCTAACAGAGTGTTAACTTTGTGATATGTAATGTTTACAGTGTTAATAGGCAAAGATAATAGCTGTGCTTTGTTGTGTTGGAGAATTTTAGTATGTTATTTATAGATATGAAACCTACAAGATATGATATAAAAGCCTTCAATATGAAAAATGTTACAATTCTGAGCAGACAGTGAGAAAATTGCCTTTTAGAGGTCAAAACTCCCAACGCCTCTGGCAACATGGCCTTGATGTCATTTGACAGGGTGGAAACACAGCCCTTCATGGGAATAAACAGCCAATACCTGCATGATTCATTTTGTTAGAAGGGTTCTCCCATTGTTGCTAGGCAATATTTCCTAGGTGGAGTTAAAAACCAACGAAAATATCAACAACAAAACCCCCAAAACCCAACTGCTGTCTCCTCAGAATAATCCTTGTTGCAAGTTGTCTTGCTATTATTTGTTTATTTGTTTTTCTAATTAAGTAATTTTTCTTTCTGCAGAATAGATGTATCAGCTGAGTCTTAATAGAGACCTTCCCCGCTAAGAGGCAGCAAGGGGAAGAGCTGGGAAAGGGTTGCACCTGGTTAGTGGAAGGTTTCCTTTCTGACTTCCTCTGTCCCTTCTTAGAGCTGTCTGTTTGGAAATGCTCAACTATGTTGTGATGTGCAATTCTCAGAGAAGAAACATGGCAGAGACCAGCAGACATTCATTTGAAATGATTTTCATTCACTGCATTCTGGAATGGACTTGAAAGCAGGTCTCAGAGGCAACTTGTATGTACCAGTTTGTCTCACATATTTATTTATGACAGACTTGAATCTTCAGGATGGTATTCTATCAAGTGACATCCCAACTCAGTGTGATGTGTGTCTAAAAATAGGTCATTGTCAAAGGACAGGAAAGGAATTGTATAAATCTATAAACTAAACCATTGCATTGCATGTGATGGCATACTCTGAAGCTGAGGTAATGCTCTCTTCAAAATTGTAGCTTTCCATAGATTATTTTCTAGAATAATACATTAACACTGCATTTATCAAAACAAGAGGATGGCTGCAGACTCTAAAGACAGCTAATGCTCATGGGTTACTTCTGACACTGCAGTTAGAAACAGTAAAGTAAAACAAACCATCTCAGAAGGTGGCAGGGCTGGACCAAACTTTGCTATTATGCTTAAAATATTCCTGATTTGAACCTCCCATTTTTTCCTGTGTTAAACTGTATCATAGTACATTTACTTAGTGCTGGGACTTAGGCATTTGGGTTTGAAAATAATGCTTCTGTTTTGTGTGTTTGGTCAATGTGAATGGATTTTTTTCCTCTGGTTATCCTAGAGTGTTGAGAGGCCTGAAAAATGAGACCCTGAAGAATGATATTGTTTAAAAATGGGCATTAGGAAAGGAATCTTTGTCATTTTAAATAACCTGTTGATGTACACAAATGTGTGGGGTTTGGAGCATAACAGAAGAGTGGAGATTTTTTTACTCTTTATGACAGCATGAGTGCCAGTACATAGGTGAGGTCTTGAACTTAGCTGCACAAGTTATATGTTTTGGTGTTTAATGCAGTGTTGCTACTGCAAACCAATAGAAGGGCTAATATTTAATTAAGGATGGAGTGTGGAAATGGTCAGCAAAAAACAAATGCATCTGTGTACAGGGTTATATTGAGAGGTTTGGAGTTACCAGGTAAAGGGGAAGTGTGACATCTGGTGGAAAGATGGTATCAGGAGCAAGAGATCCATTAGTGATAAATGGGATTATTTGGCACAAAAATGCATTATATGATGTTTGAAACCACTGCTGGAGATGAAATTCAGATGAGTGACATATTTTGTGATCTCATAGTTCATATTGTCCAAACCAGAATACATGATAACATGATTTTGTTCTTAATGAATAGTGATCTCTTCTAAGCTACCAAAGAAAGCTTATTTTGTTAAGTTCCTCCCCAAATTCTTAATCTACACTGAAAATAAATTAATATGGTACACGTTTAGCTACTTTTGGGTATCCAATATTTTTTCAGAAAAATGTCATCTAAGTAACTATTATGATCCTAGCAGGTTTTTGATGCTTGAGTTCTTTTTTGAGCCTTCTGTAATACTGCTTCCAGGTGCAAGTCCCAGATTATCAGGATCATTAGATGCTGCTGTTCTGGGAGATTCTGGTGTGGCCCTGGCTTGGACGTGTAACTGGAGCCCAGCACTGGAGCCTCTGTTTGGGTTCTGCTGTTCTGCTCCCTCAGAGCTGCTGGTGGTGGGCAGGCTCCTCTGCAGAGTGTGGGAATAGCCTCGTATTGCAGGAGGGAGGAGAAGAAGGGAGGAGCTCTACAGGACAAGGGGAGGGGAACTGGAGCTACCTTTTGCCTGGTGTCACATTGCTAGAGTTAGAACTTGCATAAAATCAGGGTGGGCTCAGAGCTGCAGAGATTTTGCTTTATTGTGTTTATTTCCAAAGTATGTTGTGGAAAAAGAGTCTGCAATTCATTGGGAGCTCTGTGTATTAAGGATGTTCAGGAACTTTGTAGCTCAGCTCAAAGGCCCAGGAGAAAAAAAAGAAAATTCATATTAATCTTTCAGTTCTGCTTTAAAATACCTGATTCTTCTGAGGTTTCATTCCATAGGATATTGATCATTCCATGTCAGTGTTGAGATTTTTCTGTTACAACTTTGCTACTGAAAGATTGCTTTATCCCAAGCATAGCACAAGTTCAGTCGTGGTTCTGCTTTGTAGTTCAGGCTCATCTCCTGTGCATAACTGCCTGCTCCAATCATGTGGGATTTCCCCCTTCATCAGAAGGTCATAAATCTTGAGCTTCTTTTGTTCTTTATGCATTTTTCTTCTATTTTTAATGTTAGCGTCTCACTTGCTAGAACAATATAAGAGTTCTGAATCCCTTTCCTGCTTTGGGGGCAGACTCCATCTGCAAGTTTTTGCCTGCTCCCACAAAAATAATGCATTTTGGGAACTGGCCAGTTCAAGGAGGGAAACAAGTTAACAAATACCTAAACCCACAAATCCAGCATTTCAATGCTAGACTGCAGTGGGATAGACCCATCTCAGGTGGCTGGCTTCTTGGTCAGTCACATCAGGCATTTATCAGCAGCATGTGTGAGTAACCTGTTCCTCAGGTCACCTCACTGTCAGAGTCACAAATGGATGATATTCATGAACTCTAGTATTTTGGTACCATGATGAATAAAATACATTTTTTACTCCAAAGAGTGAATTGCTCTGCTCTGCTTCTGGTGGCAGGGGTTTGGATAATCCAAGTGGGTTTGAGTAGGAGGCCTGTGGCAGAGACTTTGCTGATACACTTTAGTGCAGTTAGTTCAGTGTCGAACACTTTCTTCCTAATCTACCCCCTCCTCCTCAGCAGGGTGGCAGTAATTATCCTTTCCTGTCTGTATTTCTTGGGATAGGTTGAGTAGGCACTCTCATACTTGTAGAACCACACCAATTAACAGCCAGTTAACTCTCTTACTGTATTGTCATATGAAGACTGGATGCTGGCCCAGCTTCAGTTTCTTCATGAGAAGTTTTATGTTTTATCATGTTGGGAGGGAAACAAACCTAATGCTTTCCTTCAGAGAACATAATTGTATAAGTCAATAGCTTTCTGAAGGTTAATTTGGGGTCTGCAGATAGAGAAATTGTCCTATTAAAAGGGAGAAGATAGTGTAGTTTAAGTCTCTTGGAAATGTAAGTGAAAAACATAATTATGAGTGATGTTGAGATAGATTATTTTAAAAGATCTCTAGACATATACTAAAAAAAAAAAAATCAGACCAGAAATTTTGATTGACCTGAGAGCCAGACTGACAAGTTTTAGTTCTCAGCTCTGTGTTGGTGAGGAGACAGTTGTTCTTTTTACCAAATTATAACTGACAATAATATTGAGCTTGTGCTAGCACAAGGTGCTTTCTTAACTGCAAATGTGATTTCAGCCTGAAAATATCATAATAAATTCACTGAATGGACTTTCTTCTGTAGTATACTTTTATAATTATAAGCCCTTCATTTTTGCCCAGGGCATCTACTTAGGAGATATCATAAAGTGAAAATAATCTTAATGTCACTAAATGAGAAAAGAATGATCATATTGCCTTGCAGAAAAACAAAATGAGAAGGGGGACTGAGGAAGGGGCGGTCCAGAATTATATTTGCTGCACTCTTGTGGGCACCAGGAGAAAAACGCCCTTTGTTTTTCTGAGAATGATTTTAAAAAGTGTTTGTGTCAATGCTGCAGCTTCTGAGTAACGATTGGAATTTCTGACTGTGCAGATATGATGTACAGCCTTTGAGAAAATTGATAGCTTTGTCTCTGTTACTGGTATTGAGGACTGGGTGCATGGTGGCTGTTTTGGTGGTGTAAGTAGGAGGAGGAGGAGGAAGGTTCCTTGAGAACCTGTTGCCAAAAAAAAAAAAAACCAACAAAAACAAACCAACCCAAAATCTGATGTAAGCCAAAACTTAGTGAATATGGGATATGCAACTTGCTTATGGAAATTTACCACTGGATGCCACTGTTGCTTCATAGAATGTCATACTAAAATAACATCAGCTCTGCGGAAAAATTCTGCTTTTCCTTCACTCTCATCTTCTTAGTTTTTTATTACTTTAATCTTTGTTCATATCAAAGGAAAGGAGAAATCGTGCCCCACTTATTCTCTCCAGCAACATGGTGATATGGTTTCCATATCTAGAAGTGACAGCTTGTCATAGGAAAGAAAAGGGAATGACACAAATTTTGTATTTTTTTTCCTTCCCCTTCTGAGGTAAAATATTTTTCAGATAGAACAGAAGAACAGAAGAAAGGCTCAGATGAAAGAGCAGCCAATTTTCCTCGTAACTAAATTCCTTCTCTGTGTCTCTGAATCCTGTGCTAATCACAACTAGATTTGGACACTGAGACTTTACTCCTGTTTTAATGTCATCCTACAGAGCAGGGCAGGAGGTCACTTTTGCAAATACCTGTTTATTTCCTTTCCCAAGTGTTGGGCATTTTGTACTTGAAAGAACGTTTTTCACTCGTTACAATTTTTTCCTCCTGGGGGAAGCAGGGAGGGTGAAGGTCATCAGGTGAACTTTTGATGGCTGTTGCTTGTTTTTACAGGTATGTTTGCAATCACCTGATTAGCAACTCTGGGACGTTTCTCTAAGTCATACAGTATGGGATTTTGTAAATAGCTTTTAAAAATTTATTTATTTATTTTTTCTTTTTTGACTAAAGCAACCCCCCAAATGTAATTAATTTAATTAAATGAAAAGAAATAAAAATCCTAACATCTGAAGCGTAAGTTTCAGATCTGATCGTTTGGGTTTTCTATTCTCAGTGCACCTAATTCCTAATCTTTCTTATGGGGAAAAAAAGGAAAAATGATGGAAAAAACCGTGAGAGATTAGGTTTTTCTCGTGTCATGCCTGGCTTCTGCGGAGACAGTCCACCTTCTGCTGTGCGCCTGCTTAATTGGGTAAGCACGAGCATCGTCGGTTCCGTGGAGTGCCAGCCTAATTAGCAACAGTGGGAACGTGGGGAAAGGCAGAGACAATGGCAGCGGTGTGTTGCGAGGCTGTGTTGCGAAGGCAGGAGCAGCAGTAGCCGTGCAGCCCCGAGAAAGCACGTTCCCTGTCTCCGCAAGCCGGGCGGGAGCAGGCAGACAGCAGGGCTCCAGCCCCGGGGCTCGGCACTGCCATGGAAACCGCACAGCAGCACCGCAGCCCCCGGCTCCGGCCCTGCGCACGCCGAGGCAGCGGCACCCACACAACCTGCGAGCGGCTGCGGCAGGGAAGGCTGAAATGCACGGCCCTTCTGCTCCTTCTCAACTGGTTTATGAGCAAAATTGAGGGAAGGGAAAACAAACAAGTACATGTAGTAAGTTTACTCTCAAAGATGGGCTGCCAGCTGCAGCACAATGCTCGTGCTGGATGTCTGACAGCCAGAATGCAATTTAATGATGCTACTGTTCGCTGATAATTCCCCTCTCTCTTGTGGAACTGAAGTTTTGCCTGGATTAGATATTGTAACCTAAGTTTGGCAGCGATCAGGGCTGGATGCTGACACTGCCTCGCTGTAGGCTCCAAGGGGAAGCCTGCCAGGGCTGCTGTTGATGCCACATAAACTTGCAGCGGTGACCCAGATAACATTGTGACCGACACAGTAAGTTACAGTGTCAGGAGGAATAAATGTCTCCTCCAGCCCCTCGCAGAGCTCCAGCTGTGCTATGGTACCTGCCCTTAAGCCCCATCTACCCAAGGAACTGATGGGCTCTGGGAGCTGCTGGGCTTTGCTCAGTTGTGAGCTAGGTGTACAAGTGAATTCAGAAAATACACAGGGCTTACAATTATTTGGAAATTGTGGTATTTCAGTGTTCTTTGGAAGGACCTTTCCAAAATGGTTGCCTGGGCTCTGCCATGTCTGTTGAGAATTCCTAGCAGTCATCTAAACATGACAGCTCTTTAAAAAGAACTTTTGTGCCCTCACCCCTCATCTACCACCCTCTGCTCAGATCCTACTTCTGGCCTAGGCCTGGGAGAGGACTAGTTTTTAGATTACCTTTTTTGAAGTCTGCAGTCAGCCATGTCTTCATCTCACTTCTGTTCTGAGGTGGAAATGACAAGGTTTCTGTTGTGCTCATTTTTTATGCCATGCAGAGAGAAGGTTCCCCCTGTTCTTCTGCAGTAGGACTGGTTTCATGGCTGGAGAATGCTAAGTGGTTCTGTGGTGGCTTGATGTGGGCTTGCTCAAACCATAACATGAGGTACAGCAATATAAAAGAAGCAGACATTTCTGGTATTTTTGGACAACATCCTAAATATATCATCACTATTTTTTGTGGTTTGGAGCTGTCAGAGAGGAATAGCTAGATGAAGTTTGACTTCAGCACAAGAAGGCCTGGGCTTTTCAATGTAGTGTGTACTGGTGAAAAGTGAGTGAGATGGAATGGAGCAGGATTTAAGCCTGTGGTTTTGAGAGGCTATGGTCAGGTTAGCTAATGTAGAGGCAAAGCCAGAGAAGGATTAAAAAGACATACCTTACAAATTAAATAAATGAGCTGCTGCTGCCTCTTTTTCTTCTCCCTCATCCTTTGTCCATTTAGAGTGAGTGATGCAGAAGACCACTGCTGAACACTGTCCCCAGGCTCCCTCTACACTGGATGTATATGTATGCAAAGATCAGCAATGCTTCCACAGCCTTTTCAGTGTTTCTTAAGTGTACAGAATTCAGTCCCTATTGCATCAGGAGCCTTTTGAAGATAAACATCACTGATTCTTAGCTGTGCCATCTTTTGTTAACTGGAAACCTTAATATGTGTATACAGTAAAACTTACTGCCAGAAATGGCAAGGAAAACTTCAGTGTCTTTTAAAAGAAGCCACAGGCAAAGAGCAAATGTGTTTTGGAGCAAAGGTGGGGAGGGCTTCTCCATGCCATGGACATTATCAGAGTTAGGCACTGTCAGGGTTGTGAATATAGCTCTGTATGTGTCTTTATAGCCATGGATCACCATGAAGCAGAAACCAATTCGTTTTACCCCATGTAAGCCTCTGCTTGTTTATCTATTTGAAAGGAATCACTCATTCTTTTTGCTCTATTTGTAGCCTTCACAATTTAATATTTGTATAAGTCTTAAAGGTGACACCTTCACAATGTAGGTTTTCATTCTAGAGTCCTTGTCTTTCATGCTGCTGCAGTACATTAAAAATGTTTGCAGTCTCCTCTTCTGTGGGGGTCATCTTTGTAAATTTGTCTGGTCTCTTTGGGGATGCTGCATCCTCTGGCTGCTCGTGCATGGAAAGTGCATTGGTACAAAATTATTTATAATTCTTTCAGTTGGTACTGGATCTCTGTGGTCCTCCACTGCAAGTCTCTTCAAACTCTCAGAGGAGGTTTTTCAACAGCTCCTGGCTCATAAGCAACAGCTTCCCCCATGATAACCCTGCAGCAACTCATCTTGTTCCTTCAAGCTGCTGTCTGTTGCCAACCTAGTCATTAGACTGATTATTATTTAAGCTGATCATGAATTCCAGTTTGGACTCTCTGCTTTCACAGTCAGTAATTAGAGAAGGCACCTTCCCCGTCAATTTGTGCTATTCATGGAAATGTTATCACTTACAGAAGATACAGAATAGACATTTGTAGGTTCCTTTTATTTTAGTGACTGAGAAAAAGTCCATGCAAAGGGGAAGCTTCCAGGTGACTTATAGAAACCTTGCCCCATTGGCCTTGCTCTGTACTAGATGTTTAGGGATTTGGTGCTGGCGTTTTACAACATTACAAGAATGTCGTGGGTTTATTTTTTTGGGTTTTTCCTCTCCTATCATCAAATGTCATGAAGTCAAGTTCAGGCTATTTCTATAGACAGGTCAACATTTAAACAGTGCATGAAAACGTTCCTGTGTTTTAAAAATACTTCAAGGCTGAAGTCTACAGTGAATATGTGAGATCAGGGCAGCAGATAGTGGCAAGACTGTAATAATTAACAAAGAATACTTCTGTCTTTTGAAATAATAGAGTCATAGATGTGTGAATTTTAAAGCCATGCAACAGTATTAGTTCTTTGATTAAAAGCCACAAAAGGCTAAAATCTTCAACTACTATGTTGGCTCTCCTGAACTTTCTGGGAACTGGAGTAAAGGGAATAACTGAGGGTCAAAGGGTGAAGACAGCCTGGCTGGTCATTAATCTAAATTTGCCTGTGGAATATAGCTGTGAAGAAGTTGTTAGTATGCTTTGCCTGCTCACCCTAAACAAAAAATGAGATTTTG
Source organism: Ploceus nigricollis (assembly GCA_013399945.1). NCBI lineage: Eukaryota > Metazoa > Chordata > Aves > Passeriformes > Ploceidae > Ploceus > Ploceus nigricollis. The sequence goes on along the minus strand of VXBC01005607.1, from coordinate 22,882 downwards.
CTCAAATCTGGCTTTAAAGTAATTGAGAAAAAATAGGGAATTTTGAAAATTGGGTCTTTCAGGTGGGGTATGTGCTAGTGTTTTGGTGGGGTTTCTTTTGGTGTGCTTTTTTTGTTTGTTTGTTTGGTTGGTTTTTTTTGGTTGGTTTTTTTTTGTTCTCCTCCCCAAGAAAACCTGGGAGGGTGTTAAGCTTGCTGTGATTCAAATCAATTAAATTTCAACAGAGTAACAGCAAAACTGTCAGTCTTTATCATCTCTGAATGTATGTGAGCTGTAGGAAAGGTGTGACAGGGGTGGGGATTCCTTGATGAATTTCATGTACCTACTACAGGATACAGGTACCTCTGAAGGTACCTGTATCCTGTACATACCTTCAGCATGAAGCTGCCTGCCTTTCAGTGTGAGCAGCCCAAGAATGTTCCACAATTTCTCATTCTGTGATAGTGCCTTGTTCTGCTCCAGTTTTGTTGCTCATACCCCAACTAGTTTTCCTGAAGTTGGAATGAGGGTGATTGCAATTGCGAGAGCAGCACAAGAAACGTAGGCGGTGCTTGGGGAAAGATTTGCTGTGCCCATTTCTACTGAATACTTTGTCAGTCTTATTTATCAGGTGGGGTGCTGAGAGCATAAACCATCCTACAGTTCTAGCTATATTATATTTGAAAATGAAAGACTTTACAAAATGAAAGTAAGTTGCGTTCTTGTGGTGTCACCTAAGCCAGTTGATGATCTGAGATGAGAGGGGATTCAAAAGGGCCAAGAATTGCTCTAAATAGTGTCAGAACTGCAGCTCTGTGAAGAGAAGTACACATTTTTGAATTGGTAAAAAGGAGTTGCGTTAATTATATGGCATGCCATGCTGCAACATGAACACCATTAAAAAGTCAGCCTTTAAATCTTAAAACACTTCTCGTTCCTACTATCCTCATTATTAACATCCCTATTCTACATTAATGCCTCTGGCAAGAGGTGAAAGCTGTTCAGGGTGAAAAGAAATTAGTTTCATTTTTCAGTAATTATGGGGAATACTGTTCACTGGCTTTAGTCACCCTCTCAAGTTATTCTAGTGCTTCTGGTTAAAAAGATCCTGATCTATGGTATTTCGCTAATGATCAACAGTTTTAGAAATGACATTTTTCAGCAGCACAGTCTCTATTATTGGGACAATCTTTTCCTTTGGGCAGCTGCCAGATTTTTCAAAACCAATGGGAACGCTTATGAAAGGTTAAGTTCCTTTCCCTGCCCCCACCTTCTTTATAAACTTGAGATCACTATTGCTTAGGATGCAAACTAATGTTTCCAGTTTTCAAAGGAAAAGAGCACCTCTTCCAAGACAGATATCTAAATAATCTGTGACTGTGGAGAAACAACAAGGTAAAGGAAGAGACTCTGAAGAGTATGGCAAAAATTAAGTGGAAGTGAAATAACAGTGTGCCAAGGTGGTTCCTATCATACAATGTGGTAAATTTTCAATGGATAAATAAAGTATCTTAACTTGTCAGGTGCATTTTCCTGTTCTCATTTCAAGTGGTCCTTTTGTTTCATAAGGTTGAATGACAGAAAAATAAAAAATTTGCAATAGGTAATGAAGATGCATTTTGAGAGATGCATTCTGGAGGACTGAGTAGGTACCTTCTACTGAAGAACTGAGCAAACATGAAAGTTTGCTTTGTTCTTTCTCATCCTTCTGAAATGTATTTTTGTGGTACTTGGAAAAAACAGTGATCAATAAGAGCTGACTGCTGGGTGTCTTTCTGCTGGAATGTGCTGTGTTGCTGTTTTGGTTATTTACCAAGTACTCTTATTCTGTCTCATATGAAGTGTTGATTCTCAAGTTATAGAAAATTCCAAGAAACTTCCAATGCATCCATTTATAGTGTCTCATAGTGCAAAGGATTAGTGACAATTCAAGCAGTAGCTCAGATACCTGATTTCTGTGACCATTTTCTTATTTGCAATAAATCTGTTCTTCCAGTGGCACCATCTGTGCCCTTTGCAAAGTGCCTCTGACAGTTTCCCTGACACTGTATGAAATGCTCTGTGGTGTGCAAGAACTGCTGCTCTTTGGGGCATGGCAGGGGACCACAACACTTCTGCAGAGAGTTCTGGCCACAGAGCAACGAAGAGTTTCTTGCTGGGATGGCCTTGGCACCCCCAGATATGTTTGAGACCTTTCACCCTGGACAAACTTCATTGTGACAATTTTTATCTTTGAAGAACTAATTGAACTGTTCACCTTTTTACTACAGTAACAGTTCTAATTCAAATTATCCTGGCTGTAGTAACTTGATTTTTGAAACAGTTCAGGACTCTGTGATCAAGAGTTACTTAAGCTTTTTGTGCTTGGCATTGTATTTGTAAATGATGGCAGCATCTTTCTTTCACTTATTTCTGAAAGAACAGGCTGCATTTAAAAATAATAATAATTTCTTTTCTTGGTTAATAACTTTATTAAGTACCTACAGCACAAAGTATAATAACTTAAATGCTTTTGATTAAGGAACTTAATTAGATCTTAAAAGTCTTCTTCTTCCAATGAAATACCTTATCTTCCCCAAAATTGGAACATGGAAGTCTTCAGCAAACTGCAGCAAGGTGTTTTACATGAATAGTTTATACTTTTCTGCCACCAGATCACCTGTGTAATAAAAAGACCCTTATTCTGTAAGGCTACAGGCAAGCAGTAGGATGCAGAGAAATGTATTGGGACAAGCTGAATGAGACTTCCCTTAGAACATCAGAATTTTTCTTCTAGTGAATATGAAATCTTGCCTTTGGCACTAAGCTATATTGAATGCTTCAGAAGGGAATGAAAGAGAAAATCTTTCTCTAAGCAGGAAGGTAACTTTGAATGCAGAGCTGGAATGTATGGATTTCTACCTCTGCTCCATTTGGTGCTTTGATTTGCTTTCCTTTTGCTTTGACTGGCTGTGCTACAATGCCACTATTTTTTTTCAGTTCTTTAGTGCTGAAAATACTAACACACAATGCTGGGATTGGTGGACTCTTCAGCTGATCAAATGGCATATACAACCTTGTTTCTGTTTTTTGGTAAATATAAGATCTCATGTTGTTATGGTATGGTAAAAGGTATACTGTCCTTTTTATTTTAATGCTTGTTTAAGAGCAGCCCTTGATCCTTTGCTTGTGGTTGTTTTGAGGTGCATTTGGTAAAAGCTTAAAAAAAAAAGTAGCCATGCACTGAGCTGTTATGCATAATAAGGTAACAGAAACACTTTCATTGCTTACATTTGGGGATCCCTTTCTTAAAGAAAAAGCCTCTGGCTCTGCTTACCCATAACTCTGGATTGGCTGTACAGCTGTCTTTAACCCTATTGAAGACCTTGATGGGCAGACAGGATTGACTTTGTCTCTGCTGCAAGTGTGAGGCTCTGATTACCCATTTCAGTAGATCTGCCCCTCTGGCCCACTCTGTGGGCTAATCTTCTGGATTTGTGGAGATAAACAAGTATTAGGAAGAAGGATTTTAAGTTGAACTTCTTCAAGGTTTGTGAGCATGACTTGGAAGATGGCAAAGGTAAGCCAGATATGCAAATATCTATGCATATTAGCTACAGAGAAGCTGTAAGGGAGAGAAACTGAATAAACAGGGAATGAAGAAAGCTGATTTGGGTGATCTGGTAGGCCAGTGCTCAGTCAGTTCTATAATATCTTTACCATGAAGTAGAGAGTCTGAGAGCCTGGGTCTTACAATCTGGCACATTGATTGAGGGAAGGGGAAAGACGGAGGGGGGGATTCTTACAGGAGCTGTAAGGGTAACATAGAAGAGAAACTGTGAAAGCCAGGATCAGAAGGTGATAGATGATTAAAGCCCTCTGGAGAACATGTATTACCATAGTTTGGAAAGGAAATTTGGAACTGCTCTTGCCAGAGGAGCGATGTGGTGGCTTTTTCCAAAGCTGGGACACTTGTGGAAGGACTACAAAGATGTAAGGGACATGGAAGCCAGAAAAGAAAGAAGAATGTCCCTGCTTCAGCTTCTGTAGGTGTGAGGAATACCTACAAAGCACTTTCACTGCAGGACCAGTCCTGGCCCAGCTGCAGTGTGTAGTTGGTGTGTTCTACCTTGGGCAGATCCTGCAGTGCTTCTCCCAAGCCAGTTCTTCCTCTCTTCAGGGATTCTGTGTAGCCTTCCCCTATCCCCTATTCCCTATCCCCTATCCCCTATCCCCTATCCCCTATCCCCTATCCCCTTTCCCCTTTCCCCTTCCC
>VXBC01005607.1:0-18642 GCA_013399945.1 Ploceus nigricollis | reverse complement strand
TTTCTTCTTGGCACAGGTTCTGTCCTCCCTGATGTTTACTGGAGTGATTTTTGTGCTCTAACCCTGAGGGTATTTATAGTGAGCTTTAGTGCACTTTGGCTGCCTGCCATGAAGTTGGCACCTGGACAGGGCTGACTGCAGGGCAAGGTAGGCTGAAGGAACCCGTGGGGTGCTGTGTGAGGACATGTGATCTGCTAGGTCAGGGGAATGATGCAGAAAGTATTTTAAATGTCAATGAGGAGCAAAATTCTTTAGGCTTTTAATCTTAGTGAGTTTTCACTTGATTTAGTCAAACCCTTCCCAGATGCTAGTCACCAATGAGACTTTACTCTGGAAACTTGAAGACTTGAGAGTCTGTCTGATTCACAGGGGGGATCACTATCAGCCTAATGGGACCTTGGTTGAAACTTTAATTACAAGAATACAGTAAAAAGCACTGTTTAAGAAAAAAAAAATCCCCTTATCAACTTTTGTTGCTAGTCTAGTCAGGCTAAAAATTCTGCTTAATCTTAATGATTAGTAAGAGTTCTTCATTTCTGTTAAATAAATTACGAATTATTCGGAGGCAGTATATTAAAGGAGATCTAATCAAGATATCCAGAATATTGTGACATATTTAAATCCCATAATATTTAAAAAAAACATTTTTGAGGGAGTAAAGTTACTTTATATACAATTAGAGGCAGTATGATTAATAACCTTGGGCTCAGATTCGACTGCTTCCTTTGGGATTTGGGGTTTTTTTCTACATCTCTGGAACCAAATATATGCCTTAATTACCAATCAAACAGTCAATGAAGGCAGAACTGAAGTGTGGATGTATCTACTTGGATTTGTATTAGCATTTCTTCCACAGATTTGGATTAGTGAGGCTGAGTGTATCTGCAGGTTTTCGTTGCTGTCAGGGAGAATGTGAATCCTCACTGACTTAGATTTTCAAAACTAGCAGACCTGTCTGTTTTACACAGTTTGACATTTATGCCACATGCTAAACCTGCAAAAGGTAGGTGTTAGTGCAGGTAGTGTTAAATGCAGGAGCATTTAAGGGTTCTGAGAAGATTCAGGCCATTTGAAACCAGACAGTGTAGTTTCTCCCCAGCCCCATCTTTCTTTATAAAGGTTTCAAGAGGAAAAGGATTTTGATATCTGAGAAAAAAACTCATTTGGTTTGAAACCATTCTGCAAGGCTACAACATAAAATCTGAGTTGAAGACAAGAAAAGAGGAGCCAGATACTTTTAAGATTTGGACACTCCCAGGTTGGTACAAAGTCAGTGAGTGGACATTGCTCCTTTAATAGCTGTGCCAGAACTTCCTTTTACTGCAGAAACAGGAAAATCAATGCCTTCAAACCCAGTGGGATTGGGAAGCTCAGGATTTTGGAAGGTGTTACCACAGAGTACCTTGCTTGTCAGGTAGAGCTGCAAGGACAGAGGTTTCTGAGTTGAAGGTAGAGAGTGGGAAAATGTGTCTGAAGCCAGTCTTTATTGTAATTCTGGGTATTACTTATTTCTCATAGTTTAAAACAGTGAATAGTAGGGGAGAAGTAGCTCCTTGTAACAGAGGAGACAAGGGATAAATCAACTATCAACCCTTTTATCTTCTGAATTTTTCTAAAATTGATTTTGCTTCTGCACATGTTCATTCTGGAGTGTTCATAAGCTATGTGTTTTGGTCAAGTATGGCAGGCTTAGCTTTTTATTCTGAACAGTCAATTTTGAAACTCACTATGAAAGAGCTCCAAGGTAAAATGTTTTTGATCATTACCAGCTGCTGTGTGCTTTGTAGACTGTAATATAAACCTGACATTCAATTTTGGTGGGATGATCAAATGAAGTTCTGAGATTTATTTTAGATAACAAAAATGAACCCCCTTTTTTCAAGGATAAACATGGATAAATTGTCAGATTCATAGCCCATCTCATATTATGTCTGCTGTGTTTTCTACAGTGCGTGAAATGGTCACTGTATGCCTGATTTATAAAGACAGTATCACCTTGATGGGTACACAGTGTGTCACTTGAGCAGGATTCATGTCTTTATGGATTTCAGTGGAGAAATATAATGTGAGACAATATAAATATTGCAGCTGCTTGCTCTATCACATTGTCTGCTTTATTGGGCAGGTTACCTGGGCTGTAGTGGTGTTGGTTTTCTTTTGGTTGGTTGGTGGTTTTTTTTGTTTGTCTTGTTTTGGTTTTGGGTTTTTTGTGGTTTTGTTGCTGTTGTTGTTGCTTTTTTTGTTTGTTTTGGGTTTTTTTGTTTGTTTTGGTTTTTTCCCTAGTATTAATAAGAACACAATATTCTAGTAACGTTGGTGAGGAAAACTCCTTTCCATTATATTTTGCAGCAGGTGAATTAAATGAATTTGAGATCAGTAAATAAAATGTAGTGTAAAACACTAAATATTATACCATTCCTGCATTTTCCTCCTCACCAGACATGGGAAAGATAAGTGGAGCAATTCTAGATGAGACCCAGAGCAGTCAGACAACAGGCAAATCATGGGCCAAAGCTCCCAGTTACCTGCCCTCAGTGTTAGCATACCTGGCTGCTGCTGGGTGTAGGGGTATTGTTGTGAATGAGTGCTGTGGAAGCAGGTCACCTGTGTGACATTTACAGAACGGGCAGCTAAACCTGTGTCCTGTGGACTTCACTGAGGGATCTGGCTGGGGGCTGGCATCACCTTCACGTGACTTCTCTGTGGCTCCATCATGGCACATAGGAAGGGTTATACTGACTGGATGCACACTTAAAACAAAGATAAAAGCACTTTTACTCGTGATCATATTGTATGTTAGTCTGTATCTATGAATTTGAAGGTGAACTGTAGCCTGGAGCTTTCCTTTCTTGAGAAAGAAGCCACCTCCACTGGTGTTTAATGGGTTGGGACAAGCTCTCAGTGCAGTCGCCTTGGGCCACTGCTTCCTGTGCTGCTGCTCTCTCTGCCTGAGCATGATCTTAACACCTTCTGCAGCTCGTGACATGCTTATGTTTGGACATGTTGAGAGGAAATGTCCTATATTGAGTGAAAATAAATCTGGACAGAATTCCCAGATTGGAGAATAACTGTGGAAAAATTGGATTGTGAAAGCCTCTTTCATTTTCCCTAACTTGACAGTGTAATTTTAAGTTCCATGAAAAAAAGAGGACACTATTAGAAATGATCACCCATAGAGATCCCATAAAGCTGAATGTGAAACATAGGGCCAGCACTGCTTTAATTGTTGAATTAAACAGAGTTTGGGTCTCATGCAAAGTAGGTACATAATGGAAAACTTGACCTCTGCTGCAATTCTGATAAATGTGTCTTCAGTTTTTAAAAAAAAAAAAAAAAAAGTTGGTGGCAAAAATGGCCAGGAGATGGCAGAATTTGAACAAGCTTATTTGTCTACTTGTGTAAAAGTCACCGTGGCACAAACTGCCTGGAAAATGACTCTTGAAAGATTTATCCACATAGAAGGTGTTATGTACATATGCTCCTTGCTAGGTGCAAGTTAGCTGTGCACTAAGGTGTGTGTGTGCATAGGACTTCCCAAAGTATCATCTTAAACTAAATATTTGGAGTTCTTCCTTAAACCAGAACAGAAAATATTTTTACAAGGTTGAATGTTTCTCTTAGACTTGTGGTAAAGCAATCATTCTTATTCTCTAGCATGAGTCATAACAATTGAGTCAACTGCTTTATAGAATATTACTGAAATAGTCTGATGGCAGTGAGCAAGGCTTAGTCACGTCTGTCTTCCTCTCCTGTGTCAGTGCTGGGCTGTCTCACCCTTACTGCTCTGGTGGTGCACTGTGGATAATGCTTCCACATATTCCAGGATTAAATTGAGTGTGGAAGGGGTGAGTGCCTGCCATTCTCAAAACTCAAATCCATTGTGAATCTTTACTGCATGTTTAATTCTGGGCACCTCTGTTTGAATGGATAGTTCTGAGAAATTTTGGAAAAAAGTGACTTACCACTGGTAAGTCATCATCATAAGTATCAGTTGTCATTAGTGTAGCTAATGGAAAAAGGTGTCCTGTTCCTGACTCTGGAGCATTTTTTACAGCAGTATCATGCTGGAAGACATTAGAGATGCTTGTTTACAGACTTGCCTGTGAGGTTCCAGAGAGAGAAGCTGAGAAAATTGCTGGTCCTTCTTAAGTAGCTGTTGTCTTTGGACAAGAATTACATGCATCTTGCCACATGAAGCTTGGGACACTTCCCAAGTCATTATTCAGGAGCGTGCAGGTGCATGCTGAGGCTTTGAAATTCCCACACATAACAACGCCAACCTGACAGTCATCCCTTGAAGCAGTATCAGCTCAAACAGGCTGTACTCAGCCTTGCCTCTCATGTTGTGCTCTGAACACAAACTGGTGCTCCATGATGTGTTCCAGAGTCGGTGAAGTTGAAATGGTGAGGCTGGGATTTATCCAGTGTATTCCAAATATGCCCAGCTACCTCTGTGATTTCTTGTTGGGGGTAGGAAAAGAACATCTTCATCTCAATGGCAGCAACTTGTATCAAGAAAGCAACCATGGTTAAGAGAAACATCAAAAAAGAAAGTTCCCCTTTTCTCTATTCATTCCTGGTAATGTGGTACCAGGTGAGCTGGCCTGACAAATTAATTTGTACTGTTGTACAAAGACACTAGAAACAACTATGTAAAAAACAATGCAGATATTTTATATACAATGAACTCATTTTCTAATTAATTTTTTGGGCACTATATCTCCCTCCATGCATTTGCAAATTTGTAGGTGCCTTAGTATGTATAATGCTATTTGTACAGGGTTTTTTCCTGTGTACTTTATCTGGGTGTATATAAGCAGATAATTGTACATGGATTTGTCATAGGTGTGCTCTTGCTGTCAGTGATGGTGTTGCCCAAACAGGGAAAACAGTGCAAAGAAATGGGATTAAGTTCATGTACAGTACAGTGCATGCAGTGCATGTGTGCACCTCTCCCTTACCCTGTGTATCCCTCTCTCTCAAAAAAGATACTCCTTCATCATCCAAAGAGTGGATTTTCTCAGTAAGTTGCTCAAATGAGGCAGGGGAGGAAGGCAATCACCAGAATTCAGTACCTACAATTTAAAAACGTTAAAAACTCTTTACTTCAATCATTATATAAGATGAGCTGTAAACCAGCAAGCCAAATTGCAGAATCAATTAAGTTGGAAAAGACCTCTGAGATCATTGAGTCCAAATTGTAGCAAAAAAAAAGTGAACTCCTGTCCTCAATTCATATTCTCTCTTGACATTGTGCAGTCTGATGTGCTCCAACATTAGTGATTGTTATAGAAGAAAGCATTGGAAGCCCATCATGGAAATTCTGAAAAGTTATGGACATAAGGAGTTAAGAAAAATCATTTTAATATCTTGATTCCTTTATTTTTGGAGCCATAAGCCCCCATAAACTGACACTTCTGGTATGAGGTCAGCCATGGTTGGTACATATGGCAGTGGGGGGACTTAAAGCACAAAAACCCCAATAAATCACCATCACTCAATTTGTGCACACTGCAAGGATGACTTTTTTGGGTACACGAAGGTCTCAAGAACATGACTTTGCTTAGATCTCAGTGAATTTCACTTACAGAGCATCCCAATATCAAATTCTTAAACCATCCCCTAATTAAAATATTATTGCTGTCTTCAGTTTCAGACTCTGCAAAAGCAGATAATGAAGTGCACAATTAGTTTACACAATTTGTTTTTGTGTCAGTGTTAATCTCTTTTTCTGCTATAGGCTTTACACCACTTTGAGGAGTATGGGGGAGATTCTGTTCTGTTGCTTGTGTGCCTTCACACCTCACCTTCTGTGGCTGCTGTAGCTGGGACCTTACCTCTGAAGTTGAAAACCAATTGGACTGACAAAATTATTTTGTCTAATATTTACCTTGGCTGACCTCTGAGCTAGACTGTTTGTTTGAAAACAGGATTTTTTGTACAGTCTGATTCCACTTTCCATAAGAAATGAAATATTTCTCTATGAGGAGAAGGATAAAATATGGGAATGAATTCAGAATGAACACCTCTGAAAAAATTAAATTACATTGAAATGAAAACACCAAGATTTTATATGTGGGGGAAAAAAAGACAAGATAATCCAAAGGGAAATAACCAATCTGAAAACTTACTACAATCTAATCAAAATTATTGCTTTTTACTTTAAAATTTTGCTTGACATGAAAATATTAGTTTACTTATCTGCTGCCTTGGATTTTTTTTGTTCAAGATATTGCATTTCTTCTGGCTTTAAAATGCAACTTTACAAACATTCCTTTAAAACCACTTGTTACCTTGTTCACATTACTCAGCAGGGAATAGGACCTGAAGGTAACAGAGCCAAATTAATGCAACTGGCCAGAATTATATATATATATATATTTATATACACACCTGTGAGTATTAGAGGGGTGCTTCTGTCTTCCTTGAGAAACTATAATCCAGATACTACTGTGCCATATACAACTTGTTATAAACATGCAAATCATTCATCAGTTTTTGTTTAAAGAGTGATTGTTATCCCAGACAAAATAAACCCTATCAAAGTCTTCACCTTCATTTGTCATTAAAAATGTAACTTCCCTGTTATCTTTTACTGTAAATTAATTAAAACAGATTTGGAGGGGGTAGTGGTAGGTAAAGTACAGGTTCAATACAATCAGAAGTGCAATTTTTCACTGGTATTGCTGGGGTTTTTTCACTCTTACAGTGAGCACTTGCTGATCTGGGAATGTACCAAGCCTTTCAGATGTAAATGTGACTGTATCAATTTATGTGGATGTGTAAATTAAGCTGAAAAGGAACTGGGAGGAGGCAGGAGGTAGAAGGAGAGTCAGGATTCACAGTTGATGTGAATCCAGCTGAAGGGTTAAGTCCCTCAATCTTACCCTTAGCAGAGGTGTGAATACAAATGATGTCCAGCTTTGCTCTGGTAGGCTCACAGAGCTGACCCAGGGCTCTGCATGTTCCCTTTGCTGCAGGAAGGTGAACTGAGATTCTTCTCCCAGTGAAAGTTCACCTGCTGCCCAGAAGGAGCTCAGCACACCCAGCTCTGGTACCCTGACCTGCTGGCAGGGTCACACCCTGGAAAAGCCCAGGAGGGCTACAATATCCAGCATGTCCTCTCCTGGTGCTGGTGACTGGAGCTACAGACCATCAGGTGCACCATCACCTCTCAGAGCACTGAATACCATTAAATGCTAAGGATGGCTTCACTTAAATTCCTAGTGCTGGTCTTGGCTGTGATTCCTCACACCCCAATCCACCCTCCAAGAATTCCTAGCACTATCAGAATCTGCTCCATCTGCACTAGGAAGTGATCCCTGTGCCTTGTTTTCCCCTGGATGCTCCTGTCTGTGACCTGTTGGGTGAGGCTGGTGGCTGTGCCTACCTGTTGGCTGGGCACTCTGAGCTAACAAACCCCAGCCTGCTGCTGCTGATCCCAGCTGGACTAGCAGAAACATTGCTTTGAATACAAAGGCTGTTCTGCAGTCATGTGAGCAGACAAGTCTTTGAGTGGGTGGAAAAGTGAGATGGGTGGGGGGCTGCTGCAGCAGCAAGGCAGTGATTGAAAGGCAGGAGCATGGGCAGGCAGGGAAGGGTAACTGGTTTCATGGAACAGTGTAAGTTCCACATTACTTTTCTAATGCAACCAATTTTTCTCTGAACAAAAATGGAAAATGTGATGTCAGACTTGATCTGTAAAGTATTTGTCAGTGAAGCTTATACTACAAGGTATTTTCAAACCAATTTTTCCCTATTAAAATTTTTAAACCCCAAAAAATATACTGGGTGTTTCTGGGGAAATTCTAATAGCAATTCTTGTGATGTATGAAACTATCCATATGAGGGTCTGAACCTGGAAACAGATTAGAACAAACATTGTTCCTTAGGTGTTTACATTTGTACAGTGCCAGTTGTGGTGGAAAGTGGCTGGAAATACAAACTCTAGAAGTTACTGGGGGGTGCAGGTTTGGCATTGTGATGGAGTTTGATCCTTGTTCCAATATGGCCAGTTTAAGCATCATGCCAAGTGGATAAATGACATGTAAACAAGGGTTCTGTATACAGAATTTGAGTGAAAATTTACAGAGCTGAGGCTGGCTCAGTTGGTTAGAGCATGGTGCTGATAATGCCCGGGTTGGGGGTGTGATTCCTGTATGAGCCATTCATTTGAGAGTTTGGCTTAAGAATTCTTGTGGGTCACTTCCAAATCAGAATATTCTGTGATTAGAGACAATAACTAGTGGAATGTCAAGTATTTTATTCTCACAAGACACTCTGGTAGAGATGAGAAAGTCCTCTCAAGCACAGAAATTGAACTAAAACACCTGGAATATTTTTTGCATGTTAAGTCAGATATAATTGTTACTAAAATAAGCAAGTGCAAATTGTTTGCAGCAATGAAAAGAACTACCCTGTTGGGCAGGAAGTGGCATTTATTCTTGCTTGTTATTATGATGGAAAGATTTGATATTCCTGGTGACTATGAAGATTAAACCAGAGATTTATGTTAATGCAAAGGATTAAAAGAATTTTAATAACACTTATAAAGATGCAAATGTTCGCCTGCATTTTATCTTTTTGCAGATGAACGTGCCATAAGGGAAATATTGAAGGGGGAGAACACATCCTCTCTCTGAATTACAACATCTGGTTTAATACTGCTCTCACATGGTCATTAAGGATTAGTTGTTTTCACCAGTGTGTTTATGAACATTGTAAGTTTGATTAGACTTTTTCTCCCTAACTTAAGAATATAAGGAATCAGTGATCAACATCCAACTTCAAACACATGGGGCCTGTGTATGGCTTCATGCCTTGCACATTTCAACAAACTGTAAATATTGCTCAGTGTATTTTCCTTCTTGCTACTCCATCACTTAAAGACTGATTATCTGAACAGTAAAGAGCTTGAAATACTGGCTGCACTTTAGAATTGCCAGCTGTGCTCCCCTCATTTCAAACACACTGTCCCCCAAGTGACAACACAGGCCACACCAGCCTGGAAAATTCTGTGCTTTATTTGGGGGCCCTGACATATTATACATATATGTACATACATTTCATGTGGAGAAATTATAGAAAAAAATATGATTTGAAAAAGGAGGCAATTAAGGTGAAGGTGTAAACATCTGTTTATATTCTGGTTTGAGTTTTTCCCTGCTCTTCAACCAATTGTTTGCTAACAGGTAAGTATATATAAACAGATGCCACCTGGATTTGTCACACAATTCAACTGATGCGACTGTGGAAATATCCAGGCTCTCAAATTAATATAGATCTTCAAAAGGTTTTGAGTAGTTGAACATCAAGTAATCCATATAGTAAAAGTCATAGCTTTGTTGTCGTTGAGAAGGAGAAAGCTGTGCAAAATACTGCTGTGTAATTTTAGTGGTAGTTCTTTCTTCATTGGAGTGACGATCTTTAAACTTGGGGAAAGTTAAATTTTGTGGAGCACCAATTAAGTGCAAGAAAAAGTTTGCATCTTCTTCCATACTTTCAAATTTCCCAACGAAGTCGTAGTCTATTAAACATGGGCTGCAAAGCCTATTGACATGATCCCAGTGTATATCCATACCCACTGGCCTGTGTACATCCAGGAGATACTGAATGAACTCTTTAAACTTGACTCCAGAGCCTGTCCTTAGTGCTTCTTTGGTGGCGTTGACGCGGTATCTGGAAATGATGGCTTTTCCAAAGACCGGGTGGTAGTAGTTGTTGGGATGTTCAAACTTGTCCCGAAAGGCAGATACCAGCTTTTCAAAGGGCTCACGAATAAAGAGCATTTTTGTGTAAGTGCTGAGCCTGTGATAAATTCCCTTGTGGTCAAACCCATCCAGCCGTTTCAGGTAGTTTCCGTAGTGCACGGTGTTGTGCTGGATGTCCTTCGTGGAGGAGGCCAGCCCGTTCAGCACCATGAGCACCCGCTTCCAGTTAGAGCAGCCAGCTTTTGGGACCTCACAGTACAGAACCCTGTACTTATCTTCTACAAATATTCTAGACACGTGATAAGGAGTGATTATTCTTCTGTTATTACTCTTGTATTTTGAACAAGTTTCCCTCATAATCCGCTTCCTTTCTCCTTGGATCTGATAGAGACTTTTCCACTTGCTGTTGTTTCTATCCTCATATTTGAGCGTGGGCAGGTTGAGAATGGAGCTGTTCATAGAAATCAGGATCGGGCTCTTTTTAATTATAAACCTCCTCCTGCGTTTATGGAGCTTGATGGAATTAATTTCTTCACCTTTCTGTTGATCTTTCATAGCAAACATGATGCTGCTTTGCCTTCTGTTGGTGCTTTGAAGCTTGGTGGGCACACTTTCAGATGGCTCTAATGAATTGCTCTGCTTAACTGTTGCTGCTCTGTCTGCAGTATTTTTTCTTAATCTTCTATCCTGGTTATTGCTGGAAACACAATCCTGCTGAGGAAAAATAGATTAAAGATATTAGTAAATGAGAGATTGTCACTGCTTACAGCTTGCACCACTGCACATGGATCTTTGGTAAGTTTTAGAACTGCACAACAAAAAGTGTTGTCACGAGCCCTCAGCACTGCACTGTGGTACGGGCTCTTCTCTTGTCCCCTTGTTCTGTGCTTACATGAAACTCAAAGGCAGAGATGAACCTGATCTAAATTTCCAGTAAATTCTAGTTCCTATTTGGATTTACCTGTATTACTGTATTTTAGGTGGTGTACCCAGACCTTGACAGATACTTTTGTCTTAGATAGTGTTGAAATTTCTACAAAAAGGTATCTGAGTATTTTGAGGACTTGCTAACTTATTCCAGACTGCCCCTGTTGTCACACAAACTGAAGGGTTTGTTTGTTTGGGTTGTGTGTTTCCCACCACCACCCCCACATCAGTAATTTCTCTTTGCAGTGAGGACAGATTGGCACAGAGTGAAGCCCAGCAGGGAAGGGAGGGAGGTTTGTAGAATTTGCAAGGTGGAGTGAGATGTCAGTGTGGGCAGAGGGAAACAGGAAGGATGTCAGTGAAAATGCAGAGGTTTGGCACACAAGAAGTGGGTTTGCTGAGAGCAGCATGAAGGAGACCCCAGAGGGAGGCTGGAGTGAGGTGAGCCTGGGAGCAGAGCACTGGAGGCTGAATGAGAAGCAGGGAGAGGTGGGAGTGAAGCTGTGGCTGGGTTAGGTCAGCAAAACCCGAGTAAATAAAGCAGGGCTGTGGGAAAAGCTTTCTGGGGCCTGCTCTTTTTCACTGGGGGATCTCTCTGTTCATACTCCCTGCACACAGCCCAGGGGTGCTCCATTACTTCCTGCTTTTCAAAGCAGCTCAATTAAATCCTGTCTATGCCTCTAAGATTAAAATTATGTTCTCTTCACTGTTTAGCTATGTGTCATCCCCATTTTGAGGTCACCTGGATCAGTGTAGCATATGAACTACCACGGAGTATTTCAACAGAGGAGCATATGTAGTTGCAGAATGCTTATTGCTGACCCAAAATATTTAGTTAGAGGACTTACAATTTTAAATTTAAATTTTTGATTTTCAGTGTTTCCCTAATAGTATTTAAAACTAACTTAAAAATAAGATACTGTGTGAATTTTAAGGTGTACAATTGGGGATTAGAAGGGTCGTGCTCTTTCAGGGTGCTCTTTAAGATTAAATCTAAATCAATTTTACAAGTCTTTGTTGTCTGAAAAAAAGCAATGCAATAGGTGACAAACTTGTTCTGTCATGGAGGTTTTATCTTGTCACATTCTTGTTAAAGGTCAGAGAATAAAAAAGTCTCAGAAAAGAGATTCAGGATTCATTACAAAAAACATTGGTGACAAAAAACCAAAAAAATAAAATCGTATTTTGTAGGTGACTTATATTGATAATTACTATAAAAAGCTTGAACACACACAACAGGTCAGTATTAAACACAAGTTTTAGGACACTTGTAGAATTCAAATTGGATGCTCTGGTAGTGAAGGTGGTGTGCAGACTGGGAAACCAACCGAAAATTTGTTATGCAAAACACTATTCACTTGTTGGGAGTGATTGTTGTACTCTACTCCCACCTTCAGAGGTTGTTTCTGTAGTCAGAAACGTGTTTGTCTTTGTAAATACCAGATGTATTTCTAAATATTACCCTTTACAAGGCTGGCTGTAATTCAATCCTGTTTACTCATGACATGGCTGATATTTAAAGGTTATCAAATTCAGGCTTCCTCGAATTCTGGACCTTTAGTGACGCTGATGATGACCCTGGAGATTTTGGGCAACTTGAATATCTTCTGTCAGTGTAACCCTGGGTGCAGAAGGTCGGGCTGAGCTGCAGAGGAGCTGTCAATCCCTGTCACTGCCTGAGCAGGCGGTGGCACAGCTGGGCACGGCTGGGCACGGCTGGGCACGGCTGGGCACGGCTGCTCCTCTGCAGTTTGCCCTTGTGCTTTTCCTGTGGGCTGACACAGGACAGCCCCGCGCAGCCTGACTGCCGCTAGATGGGGGAATTTCACCAGAATTTTTCTTCAGCCTGGTTTTAAGTACCTCTTAAGGCCTTCATTTCATCAGTGTGATTTCATACAGAATATTAATTAATATATGCAAAGTTTACGGTATCTTTTAGCAATATCCAGTCTAGGAAAAAAACTCATAAAACTGAAGTTGCATAGCTTCCTATTTTAAGAGGAAAATTTGCATTTTCATGGCTAAGTTTTTGATGCATCTTTCCTTTTCAGCGCTTCATCTCCAGTGTAGCGGCCGTATCTGAGCCATCTCTATCTGTACTCCATACTCAGAATATGGGTACAATTTTCTTTATGTACTTCTGAAAACTTACTTTTTTTGGTTGCTGGAATCCCATGTTATATTTTATCCCTAAACAAAGAAAGAAAGTAAAGTAATTATTTAGAAATAAAAAACATTAGTTTCTTCTCTTCTAGACGGATACAGCCAGTGTTGTCAATGCAATGACAAATAGACCAATGGTGAATCATAATTAATGTATATTTCATAGTAACAATAAGCCCTGAAAGGCCTCTTTATGTATAGATGTTATAAAAGCTGTGAAATGGAGTGAAAGACTATGGCTTTCACCCTTTTACAAATGGGGAAACTGAGATGAACAAAAGTGGAACAAAAGTGATTGCTTAACCTCAGTTAAAAGGCCAGTAGCAGAACAAGAATCAGCTGAAGGTTGTGATTCCAGGTTAGAGATCTAAAACAAAAACAAAAACAAGCTGTCCTTTGTGTATTTACCCAGACTTGTATGGCTTGTACCTAGAACTTTTGATAGGGCAGCTCTGAGTCATAGCAACAGCTTGCATGGAATACACTGCTGTACAGGCCACAGGCAGTGGAGTGATGTGTAAGTGACGTAATATTTGCACACTTTTGGATAGGCAAACAACACAGAATCATATTTTCTCTAATCTTCTGACTTCTACAGTGATATTTACCTGAAAACAGAATAATAAAAATGTGAAAATCTGAGATGGCAGCTGTAGCTGATGTGTAGGGTTTCTTTCATGACCATAACCTTTAATAATACAGAAATGGATAATGGAAACATTACTGAATTATGACATTTGTTTGGGGCTTTTCAACTGGTAGAACTGTTGTCATCACTGTCAATGTTGCTTGAAGACTTCAGCTTAATAAGTCTGCATGATGAATCCACAGCCTTTTGGACAAGGACATTTACAGCTTGCACAGCATTAAGCGAAAGCTCAGTCAGTCCCATCAGGTTGATTTTCATAGCACCAGGAAAGCTCTCAGAAATACCTTGCATGATTGTTCACATTGAGACTTGCTGCAGTGAAGGGAGCAAGTCCAGCCTAGATGATCAGTCATGCTTTATTTTTGAAATCAGATCTACAAACTGCTATTTGTAGTAGAGTCTAAATAAAATTGCTCTGATTATTTCTGTGCTCCAAGAGCTCCTCTATGAGTGTTCATGATGCTTTTGGGTTATGTTTGAGCTTTAACTCCACTTCTGCAATTTGTTAGCAATGAACTCAAGGTTGTGTGGGATGTTGTGATTCTGTGCCTATTACCAGTCAAGAGCATATTGGTTTTACTTCATCAGAAATAAGTTCTAGACACCTTACAGAAGGGGTCTTAAGACTTCCCCTAGCTGCTTCTCAAAAATGTTTAGCTGCAAATTAAAGTCAGAAGGTGTCTATTAGACAGAAATAGAGCTTGTCTGTAGCATTCCTGTGTGGGTTCTGGAGACCTGAGGCTGGTTCTGCTGTACCAGGCTTTAGGAGATGCTCCTGAGTGTTCTCCAGTTCCTGATGTGATCAGTTAAAAACCACATTTATTCTACTGCTGTGTAATGTGTTACAGAGCAAGGCAGGGCAGGAACCTGCTGTCCAAAAACCCCAGCAAAACCTGAGCACCAGCACTTTGAAACAACTGATACTAAAGCGTGGGTGATCTGTTTATACCATGAAAATGTTGTATTTGTCAGTAAAAGTAATTGCTTCTTTTTGCTAACCCTAAGGGCCTAATTTTAAGCTGTTTGAGCTGCTTGGCCTTTGCTTTAAGGCATCATTAATACAGCTACTTGGAGCAGTTACTTGTAAGATGGTAAAGATGTGTTCCCTTTCCAAAAGTATTTTGAGCTTTTTACAGTAGAAAACTTAAATAGGTGAGGAAAGACTTCTGGTCACTTATCAAAAAACTGGGGAAGTACTTCAGATGGAATCAGTTACAGATACTGATCATTAGTTGTGTACAAATTATAATGTAGCTTAGGGTTAGTTTTCTTCAGTTGTGATCAATTGTTCTGACTTAAAGCAAGCTCTGGTACCTTGTAGCAAACCCACATAGTTTGTGTAATGACCTCTTAAATTTGGTGCCAGGACTAATAATTATTAATAAAATCACACAAAAGTGCAAAGAGCAGGTATGAGACCGAATAATTTTGTGGTTAATTATGATTGTGTTTTCGTTGTAGTGTTTCATAAAGATAATTTATTTGAGAGATTAATATTTTGTACTGATATGCTTTGCTTTGAAAAATGAAAAATAAATGCTAGGAGGAGATGAGTAACCATTTAAAAAGATGGTTATTCATTTATTGGCTTTAAGATGTAATCAGAACAAGAATTCCTGCTTAATATAAATGTTTGGTGAAGCACTTGCCAATCTCTTTGATGTTTTCTGAATTTGTGACATCTAAATTTGGCTTCTTTTAGTTGTCTTTCTCATGATACAGTCTGTCACTTCAGATTTAAACCTACATGATAAAAACCTCTTATATGCAGTGAAGTCAGGGAAGTTATATTGCACAGATCTATTATACTAATGAAAATCTTAATTTATTGTTATGCTACACCTTTACTATCCATATTTTTACCAGGTCTGTGACGTTATTGCCAAAAGGGTAATAGTTTTGGTCATAAATAAACCACTGGTGTCTGGTGCACGCAGCTGAAGGCAGTGATCAATAACTCTGAGGTGCCAGGTGTGATGATGGCCAACATCTCACTGGTGCCCAAACACTGAGGGAATAGCAGAGACAGACTCATTCTCTAATTGCAGATTGTTTATGTTGGTTTTCATGGTGCTTTTTCTCTTCCACTTGTGGGACCATGATTTTCCAGGCTTCAGCCTGGCCTGTGTTTTATCCAGTCCTACCACACAGTGAAGCCCACTGTGAGCTATTCTTTATTTTCTTTTCCAAATGCTACTAGCAACACAATAAAATGGTTTTCATCTTCCTTGTGTAATACTGTATAGTTTTCCATTCTGCCTTCTCCTCTGTCTCTGCTTCAAGACCTAATTTTGGTTTGCCTCTGGTGTTTTGCTCTGATTTGAGACTCAACTACAGCTGAAGCATTTTTTAATAAAAATGGTAACTTCAAGTCTGCATCTGCAACTCATCCCTTACAGGGCTTCTGTGCACAGAGTGCTCTTGTTTGCTTCATCCAAATAGATTTGTGAAATTTACTCTGGAATGGATGTTATGGCATTTCAGGAACATCTGTGTCAAGTGTCCTATCCAAATATGTGCCAGTCTTAGGTTTTTTTTCAGAGCCAGCAATGTGTACTTAACTGCAGAATGATTAATAGAGTAGTACTCAGAATTCTGAGAAACATGAAAAAAATTTAGCTGGAAGAAGATTTTCCCAAAAATACTGGTCAGAAAATCAAGATAGTTTTTTCCTTTTTTTTTTTCTTTTTTAAAATTTAAACTTAACTCAGCTTGTACAGTATAAACAACCTGCCCATATCTGATCCTAACTTATCTGGTGTCCAGTTGTTTGCCTCTTTGAATTAAATTACTCAGTAAAGAAATTTAGTTAAAGATTGCTACCATAATAAATAATTTGGTTTTACATCTATATAAAATATAGATGTAGTATACACATCTGGAATACTGTTAAAATACAGAAACCTCTAAAATAAAAGCATTTTCTACAAAAATTAAGGCCTAATTAGAACAGACTTTATACGTGTGTCTGTTTTAACTATGTGCTATAAATCCTTTTTCTAACATAAACTTACAATTTGATTTGTAAAAATGCCTTCAAAAGTTCCATCTAAGCTACACAGAACATCTCATTTTAATACAGATGGAATTAATGAGGCCAAGTAAAGAAGGCTTAGCAGAGCAGCAGCACATCTTAAATTGTACATCAGGAAAGAAGCCAGCCTGTGCAGTGAATCTAAATAATCTGATCCCTCTGGGTCCCCAGTGAGGCTGCAAGAGTGCGGTGGCACTTCCCACACATGGCAAACCCTGCCTGTGAGTGCTTGGTTCAGTGATACATGTCCAGCCCTTGCCAGACAGGTTGGGTGGTGATTTCCTCTGCACTGGGGGAAAAGATGGGATGTTCCTGGGGCAGTCTCCAAACCAGGCCTTTGGAGCTCTAAGTAGTTAATCATGGCTCTTTGAGTAAAGTGCTTCTTTTTTTCCCCCTATTTTTGGAAGACATAAGGAGTTTTCCAAGCTGCTGAGGGTTGGAGTTTTTAGTCTCTTTGAGCTTTCTTTCATGTGTGAGTTCCTTTGGAACTCAGGTAACACATTTGTCCTGAATTCTGAGCTTTTTGTTTAAATCCTACCATTGTCAAGCATACAATTTCTAATAGTTTAAATATTATCTGAGGAATTTTGAACTCTGACTGATGGCTTATTCTTAAGCAGTTGTTGTGGTGAAGTAGAACAGTTCCCAAAAAGAGAGCCTCATTTCCCCTCTCCTGTGCTGACACACCACTACTTTCCATTGTTCTTGTGCTCTTCTGTCCAAGCCAGCTTCAGAGATGCAGACACTGGATCTAGGTGAAGCTGTGGGTGTCATTTCCAAAGCAGGAAATCTGGGGTTCCTCCACCCCACAGGCAGCATGCAATGCAGCCTTGTGCTGCTGCACTGGTGTCCTAGGGAGCCAAGGATGGTAGCAGCTTGTGTGCACTTCAGTTGATTAAAACACGATTACTCTGGCTTTTTGTAACTGAAATGACTTTCCATCTTAATGAAGCAAGGGAGTCTCTGGACAGAAGTACTGTATGCAGGGAAAGCAATGCAATTCTGAAGGGCATAGCCTGGAAATAATTAAAAACATTCAGTTCATCCATCAGTTTGAACAAGAAAAAATTACAAATCAGGGAGCCAAAGCAGAGATCAGTACACACATTAAGTGACTTTTAATATTTGCCTCTTGAGGACTTTCACACAGTCAAAGAAGTTGGTATTCCCAGTTGATTTGTGCACCAGTAGCTGATCCTGTGTGCTGGAACCAGCAAATCTGCCCAGAGCTGTTCTGAAGCACAGTCCTGAGCCATGGTGCCACTGCTTCCCTCCTGATCCCTCCTTAACTCCCTGGTAGCCAAGGTGCTGTGTCCCCCCTGGCAGCTTAATTCAGGCCACCCTTCACACAAGGCAGGCCTTGCCTGTCCCAGGAAGGGAATCTTGGAGTAAAGATCATTGTGTGCAGCTGGGTACCACTGTTGGGAGATACAGCTCCCACCTGAGGATGGTGTTTATGCCTACACAGTGTTTCTCAGACAAAATAAGCAGACTGTCTTCCTGCTGTTGTTTCCCCTTGACTTGTTTGACACTGACCAAATGCCAGGAACCCACAAAAGTCACTCACTCATGCTCCCCTGCCACAGCTGGGGAAAGGAGAGGGGAAAAAAAGACTGAAAGGTTCATGAGTTGATATTAGGATGGGGAGAAAACACTCCAAGGGCAAAACAGGCTAAATTTAGAGATGTGAAGTGAATTTTATTACCACTGAAGTCAGAGGAGGATGATGAGAAGTAAAATAAGCCCTTAAAAACACCTTTTCTCCACCCAAGCCTTCCCTACTTCCCACCAACAGCGCAGGGAGACAGGGCAGGGGGTTTGGTCAGTTCATCACCCGAGATCTTCCACTGCTCAGGGAGAGGAGTCCTTCCCCTGTGAGGCTGTGGGGTCCCTCCCACGGGAGACATTTCTCTGTGAACTTCTCCCATGTGGCTCCATCTCAGCAGCAGCAGCTCTCTGTGACCTGCTGCAACCGGAGTCCCTCCCAGGGCACACAGCCCTCCCACACCTGCTGTGGCAGGGGTCTCTCTTTCCAGGGCTGCAGTGCTCCAAGGCCAGGCTGCTCCAGCCTGGGAGCAGGGCCCCCTCTGTCCCCTGGGTGTCCCACTGGATCACAGCCCCCTCCAGGCATCCCCTGCTCTGCTGTGGGCACCTCCCCC